>JAKUAN010000019.1:0-180247 GCA_030674715.1 Clavispora phyllophila
GACCCACCCCATTTGGTTCCCCCCACCCTCCCATTCGTGCACATGACCCAAACCTCGGTTTCGCGGGTTCCACAGGTTATCTTCGACCTCGCCAACCAGACCCCAGACGCCAGGCTTGACTGATTTGGCGAAACTACCAAAACCACTCGCACGCCCCATCCCACAATCACCCGACATGGCGATTTTTCTGTCCTTGGCGACGTTCTTCCGCCGCCACAAGAAAAAGTTGTTGATCACATCCACCGTGTCCGTCTCCCTATACTTTTTGGTGCAACACCTTGTCATCAGCCGATTCCGCAACTTCCAAAACGCATTAAAACAGGAGCTTTTTGTCAAGGAGCAGATCAAAAGACGCTTTGTCCAGACCCAAACCGACTGCTACTTGACCATCTTGGCGCTTTTGCCCGTTCTCACCCTGCCGGTTGTGGCGTACATGCCCACCGAAGCCATTACCCTGACGCTCAAGAAGAAAAAGAACTCCAAAAAGGAGCTAGGCGACTCGCTCACCACGGAAAACTTGATGGCGTATTCCGAAGAGAGAACCTCGGGCTCGGGCCCAGACTTGCTGGTGCTTTTGGCAAAGTCCAAATTGGAGTTGTGGCAGGAGTTGATAATCAAGTCCATCACGCGCATTCTCACCCTCATTTACGCCACCTCCAGCTTACTTTTGCTCACGCGTTTGCAGTTGAACATTCTCGCTCGCAAGTCGTACCTAGAGCTGGCGATTGTGATTGCCGGAGGAACCGTGCCGACCACTTCCAACGATTCCTTCAACTACTTCATCGAGCAGAGCTACTTGTCGTTAAGCTGGTGGCTTCTCAACCACGGGTGGAAGGACATTGCCGATGTGCTTGAAACCTTGGTGCAAGCCAAGTTTGCCGATATTAGTCCCAAGACAGAGTTGTCCACCGATACGTTCATGCAGATGTTGGCGGAGATCAACATCGAGATGTTGACGCACCACCACGCGTTGTTGGCCCACCTGGTGTTCCCGCTTGAGTACTCCAACTTGGTGGAGACCCTCATGAACACCAACCCCGAGTTGGTCAACGAGCTTGAGAACCAGGACTCCAATCTCGTCAAGCTTGTGAGCGAGACCAACTTTATCTTTGCAAACGACGTGACGTCCAGTTTGCTCGCGAAGCTTGTGCAGAACGGCGTGGACACGTTGCGGGCCAACATTCTGCTTGCGCTTGATCCCGACCGGGTCAGTGGCCGTGTCCACAAGCTTGCCACGTTTTTGGGGCTGTTGTCGGTGCAATCTGGCGTGATATGTGACCCGCAGAGCTTTGGCCACGATAGCGAGGTCACAGGCAATATCTACATCAACAACCTCAATGATTTAGACGAGCTCGATGAATTCAGTGCCAGCATTTACTCCAACTTCGAGTGACGCACGAACGTATGTGCAACGACTACAATAAACAACGATGTAATAGCGTACGAGCAGTAAATGAAGTGGTCATGGCAAGCTACGTGTAGGGATGTATTGCGCTTTAGATTATGGAAGACTGAAGCGGTAGTGACTGTAGCGTATCGAATGTGTAGTGACAAGCAATTGTTCGCGAACTGGTGTAAGCCATGGTGCAAACGGTGTAATATGTAAAGGAGGGACTTCATGAGTCGTTTTCCATATCTACGAAAAACCCATTATCGCCAGTCTAGCATTTTATGGTGAATTTTGGACCTAGGAAAACTCGATTTAGGCGGTGCCATACTCCCGTTGTCACCATGGGCACCTCAGGCACGGATCTTCGCACATTCTTGCACACATTTGCGTCACCTGTACATTTGGTGCGAACATCAGCGTTAACAGATTGAAGGCAAACACTACAACATGCCCAAGGTTGTTATAATCTCTTCGGACGAGGAAAGATTTCCCGTTGATGTGGAAGTCGCAAGCAAGTCGGTGTTGATCAAAAACATGATTTCCGACTTGAAACCCGACATGGAGGACGACGACGATGAGGAATTCGAGATCCCCACCCCCAACGTCAGAGCCAACGTGTTGAGCAAAGTGTTGGAGTGGTGTGAACATCACAAAAATACCGTTTTCCCTGACGATGACGACGAGGACGCCCGCAAGTCTGCACCTGTTCACTCGTGGGACAGAAACTTCTTGAAAGTCGACCAGGAGATGTTGTACGAGATCATCTTGGCCGCCAACTACTTGAACATCCGCCCGTTGTTGGACGCCGGATGCAAGATCATTGCTGACATGATCAAGCACAAATCCCCGGAGGAGTTGAGAAAGACATTCAACATTGTCAACGATTTCAGCCCGGAGGAGGAGGCGGCCATCAGAAAGGAGAACGAGTGGGCCGAGGACCGCTAGAGGTATGTAATGAAACTTGATTGAATATGCTACTGTGACTTTTGTAGAGCTAAGGGCGTTTTGAGAACGGGGGTGTAACGATGGGGTGTTAACCGTGTGCCACCAACAGGGAATTTCTGGTGGAAACAGGTACTTTTATGGTTGTAGCTCTAAAGCATTGAGACAAGCACGTCTCACTTCTACAATAAAACCGTGGCCGAATTTTTATTTTTCTTGCCACATCATGCCTGATTTCCTCTTTGACGAATTTCCTCTTTGACGAATTTCCTCTTTGACGAATCCGTAAGAAAGGTTAGGCGCAAATGTGTCTGCAGGCGGAAATTTGCTGTCGCAGATTTCGCAGACAAGGTCCGACTTCTTCACCCAGATTACAAAACCACCTCCGGCAGCATGAATGGAGAAGATCAGCCAAAAGTTGAAATGGAAGAAGAGGTCGTGGCCCAGAGCCCGTCGCAAAACCTATCTCCAAGCTTCAGCCCTTCCATCATCCCATCATTATCTACCATGTCGCTGGACCAACTTTCTCAACTAGAAGAGGAGCTTTCACAAGAGTTTGCATCAATATCCCGAGAATACGTGCGGTCTCGGGGCACACGAATAGATCATTTGATAGAGGTCATAGATAAGCATTTAAGCGTTTTTCGAGAGCACGACCATGAGTGGACCCAGAAGTACGCTTACGAGGTGGATCTTATTGCACTGCTAATTCACGGCACCGAAGACGCTGTCCTCACCCGAGGCGCTATCAAAGACTCGCGTGTCAGCAATGAAAAGTTCGAGGAGGAGTTGCACGAATTTATAGCAAACTTGCATCTGCCGTTGGCCACCGATGGCATTTTCTCCACCAGGGTGAAGGAACTTCCGTTTGCGCACCAATTTGAGAAAACTATCGAGCCGTACAAGAAACAGCTAAAAGCGCTGTGGCTGCAGAAGGACTACCAGATCAACATGATCGATACAGTGGCAGAAAATAACAAGGTCATCTCGTGGAAGCAGTATCGGCAAGACGTGTTGAACTACCGCCAAAAACTAATCGACCAGACTTACAGCGAGCTTGCGAGCTTATACGAGGAGTATCACGGAATCCGAGATAACGCTCTTGCGGTGCAAGATGAAGTTCGCTACCACCGGTCGGTCATCTCGACGGATGATATCAAGTATGGCGCGGCAGACTACGAGCAAGCCAGACTTGCCCGAGGCAATATTGACTCCTTCCTTGACATTGACAATGCCTACTACAAGAACAACAAGATCGCCACCACGAGGTTCAAAACCGAGGCGTTGAGGGCGATTGGCGCCTTCGAATCTGCGCAAGCAACATATACAATTCCCCAGGTGGAAAATGCGGTTGTTAAACTCAGCGGGTGCCAGGGCTTGTCCGAACAAGAAGCCGACAACGATCTCGCACTCATCCGATGTAAAAAGAGGAAAGTGGATCCTGGGCTGATCATAAGGGCTGAGCCAGACCGGCAGCTGGAGTACCAAGAAGTTTTGGCCACGGACAAATCTTCGTCTCAGATTGTAATGGCGGGCCCGGAGCTGCTCGATCAGAAACCCACCGACGTTAATGCTACACCTACAAGTCCCAACTAAATTGCAGAACCTTCATTCAGC
Source organism: Clavispora phyllophila (assembly GCA_030674715.1). Classification (NCBI taxonomy): domain Eukaryota; kingdom Fungi; phylum Ascomycota; class Pichiomycetes; order Serinales; family Metschnikowiaceae; genus Clavispora; species Clavispora phyllophila. The sequence goes on from JAKUAN010000019.1 coordinate 3,950, forward strand.
TGCATATATATCACTCCTTTTCCAACAATATACTCGCATTCTTCAACCCCGCCTCGGCTATCGTCATATCTAAGCACTCGATGAGCTTGGGTTTGCCCACACTGGAAATAGTAAATCTTTCGCTGCCACTAATGCCATAAGTAGACTCGTCTTCCTGCAGCAACTGAAACTTTAGCCAAGCGTAAAGTTGGCGCACAGTGTCACTATCGCATGCAAATTTGTGGATTAACCGTTTACCATTAGGAAACCTGAACTGGACCCGCGTGGTTGTTCCCTCTGCTGGCTCTGTGTGGGCTTGTGGCGAGATGGAGTCAAATGGATCAACTTCGGCTTCATTTGCGGCTTCGTGGTCTTGTGCCGGCGCCGCGTCTTCTTCGCCGTCAATGTCAATGGCATCAGAAGCAGTGGAACCCGCCATCGACTGCTTGAGAGCGAATTCTATCTGCTGCTCCTCGGACATGGAATCGGGATCGAATTTGACTTCGTGTTGCACAATCGGGTTGTTGGAGTTTGGATGAAGCGAGAACTTCTCCAAAAATAACTCAACGTCAGCCAACCATTCCTCGACGGCGGGAACTTCGCCATCTTTCCAATGGAGCACTCGTTCTCCCGTCATGGGGTCCAAGATCGAAATGTGAGGATACTCATCCACATGGTAGAAGTTCACGTAGTTCTGACCATTCACAGAGTCGTTCTGGAATTGCAAGAAGATGAAGTGGTCGCGCACCGCCTGCTTCACCCTTTGGTTGGACCAGAAGTCGCGGTTGAGAACCTGGCTCTGGAATTCTGTCTGGTCCTGAATGTTGATAAGAATCCATCTTTTCTCGGCGCGGCCCTTGACCTTAGCCCCGTCTAAGTTTGTTCTTTCGATGATATCAAACGGCGGCTTGAACAAATCTGCAAGTCTCTTTTGGGTCGAGGTCAATTCCGACATGCGGTCGTTGCGCAACCTTGATCGCCTGCTACGCCTGGAAGGTTCCTCCAACTCCATGATTTCGTCCAGATCATCATCGTGTACTTCCACCACTTCAGGCTCATCGTCGTAGTCAACATCTTCGTCTTCCGAGTCGTCCACGTCCTCGAAGCGAGGGTGCTGGGGCTCTTCTTCGTCCCAGTCGAATCGCTGGTTGAAGATTCCCACCCGGCCGTGGCCGAACATATCCGATTCGCTCACTGCTGGGGCCTGGCCATAGTTGGGGAAGGAATCAAGAAGAGTTTCGTGGCGATGAACATTTGCGTCTGCTTCGCGGACATTTTCAGCGTACGCTTCTTCTTGTAGCTTGCTGGCCAACTCCTCATCTGCGTTTGCCGCTGGTCCAGGCTGGCGGTTGGATCCTGATTCCAAAAACAACTGCACTGCGTACTCAAGATTATTTCCTGAAAGCTCTAGGTACTGTTTGGCCACTGCGGCGTCCTCAGATCCCGTGAAGGCCAAGAATGTGGCTATTTGATCGTCCATTGTTGAGTAGTAGAAGTCGGAGTAAGCAAACAGATAACGTGGATGGCGGACTATATGCACCCAGGTCGTAGGTGCAGGGCACAGAAGTATGGCAGAGACAAGACGGATGGACCGAAACTATTACGGGGCAAAGCACGGTCCATGGAGGTAATAACGGAAACACGGCTTGGTGTTGTGGTTCCTCTTTTTTTTTTTTTTTTTTGTGTGTGTGTGTGTGTTCCGAGTTTCCGTCTGGAGGTGATTAGTGCCCGTCACAGCCGTAGCATAGAGGGCAAAGTAGGCCAAATTAAGCGCATGTGACGCCCAAGAAGATAGGCACAGTGGTGAGTGCTGACAGTGTAAACGGGTATAAATAGCCCGCGTTAGGCGCATGCCACACTGCTGTCCGGATATTGTGGACCAACCAGGCAGTGGTTGGATCGATGGTGTTCAGGTACATAATGGATAATGACGTATGTTTGGAACACTGGTGATAGGAAAATCCATCTCACCGCCCATGATGCGGAATCACGACAATTTCGGGAAAATGTGGCACCGGAGTTGACGCCATACACAATGAGTACCATGGGGCAGCGCCTACACACACCGTCCCACACTTTGCTATTGTCCTATTCCTGTCGTGCCACCGTCACTAGTTGCGAGCACCGCCTGGCGCCGCGCCAGGGCTCCAGCGCGCACCCGTACATCCTGCACCAGAAGAAACTCATCGAAATACCCGCACACGGCCACAGCCAAGAACCACCGAAACCTGCTGAAACACCCCTTTGCGAGCAGAAAGCACAGTGCTGTTTGAGAAAAAGCAAACCGCATTCGCCGAAACCACAAGCTTGCTGCATCTGCAACCATCTTTGCTCTTGGTTTTACCGCGTGCTCCCCGCTATCTGCACCGGCCCGGTTTACCCCATATTGTCACTTTACCCACCCATTGATTCCAGCGTATATGATCCCAGCCGATAAAAAAGCCGTATAGTTCAACCACACCGAAAGATTTGAACGGCGCCTCTTTTTCTATCCGCCTCCCTTGCATTTTTTTTTTTTGTTTCGTTTGCTGTTCCGACCTCTGTGGTCGTCGCATTTCTACTGCATTTTCCGACTAGTCATACTCCGCCATGGAGGCTTACGAGCGTTACAACCACGGCAGTCTCTTGCATGACCGCTACTCCAAAGTAGCAGACATCTCTGAAGGCTCCTACGGCCTTGTGTCGCTCGCCAAAGATACAAAGGCCAACAACACTTTGGTGGCGGTCAAGTACATCTACCCCGCCAACTACAAGCGCGCGCAGACGTTCCGCGAGCACTCCAAAGCCACCGGAAGAGCCACGTCGTCGCCGGCCAAGCTCCGGTCCAACGTGGACAGCACCCAGCTCCACACCCAGGTGTCGATTCTCAATGCGTTGTGCGAGGAGTCGGCCAAAGAGATCCGCATCCACAAGATCTTGGGCACGCACGCCAACGTCACCAACCTCATTGACCACTTTGACTCGTGTTTGGTGCTCGAGTACTGCTCTCGTGGCGACTTGTACGAGGCCATCCAGAGCGATACTGGACCGTCGACGTCGCAGGACGTGAAGGATGTGTTTGGGCAGATTCTCGATGCCCTTGAGTACTGCCACGGGCAGCTGGTGTTCCACCGGGACTTGAAGCCGGAGAACATTCTCATCACCGAAGACTGGACCATCAAGATCTGCGACTGGGGTCTAGCCACCACCCAGCGGGTGGTCACCAACAAGAGCGAGTTCGACATTGGCTCGGAGCGGTACATGGCGCCGGAGCTTTTCGATGCAGACTTGGACAGCTACGACGCAGCCAAAGTGGATCTTTGGTCCGTGGGCATCATCTTGTTGACGCTCGTGTTCCACAAGAACCCTTTCAAGGCCGCCAACTACACCGACAAGCGGTTCTTGCAGTTTTCCGCCAACCGCGAGGCGTTGTTTGACTTCTTCTCGGTCATGAGCGGCGACATGTTCAGCGCGTTGCGCTTGTGTCTCACGCTCGACCCGCAGAACCGTGACTTGCCCGGGTTACGCGCGGAAGTGGAGAAGGTCAAGTATTTCACCGTGGACGAGGAGTACTGGGCCACGCATAGTGACGAGGAGGACGATGAGGCCGACGCTGAGGCGGAAGCGAAGGCAACATACGACCGCGACGACGGAGCGTACCAGGAGCCATATTCCGAGCCGTACACGGAGCCATATGCCGAGCCATTCACCGAGCAGTTCACGGAGCCATTCACCAAACCGTTCTCCGAGCCATTCTCCGAGCCATTTACCAAACCGTACTCCGAGCCATTTACCAAACCGTACTCCGAAGCCTTCACTCAGACGTACGACAAGCAGTCGGGCGAGCCTAGTGCGCGCACCGACACACCCAAGGCCCGCGCGCACTTTGCCGACGGTTTCACCGACACCGACAACGTCGGTCCGCACGATGCGCCGCCAGACATGCCGTACAACCGGCGCGCGGACGCGTTGCGGCTGCCGTATTCGGGCGCGGAGCCCATCCCCATCGGGCGCCTCCGCAACACACGCAAGCCGTTTGGCGTGGCGTCCTACACCCGCAGCGCGGGCCGCGCCGCCTTCAGCCACACCAGCAACTACAACAGCTACAACAGCGGCACCATCAGCGGCTACGGCAACAACGGCAACGGCAACACGCGGTTCCGCCGCGAGGACTTTTTCACGCCCCGCAGCGTGTTCAACCACTACATGGACAAGTACGGCGAGAACAAGGAACGCGAAAAGGACCCGAAGCGCCGCCGCCGCACGCGCAAGCGCCAGTCGTGGAAAAAACGCCACCTGCCTGCGCCCACGGGCGCCACGGGCCCCGCCGTTTCCAACCACGCCGTTCCCAACCACGCCGTTCCCAACCACGCCGTTTCTGGCCACACCCTTTTGGGCCACGCGCTCGCGGGCCTCCCGGGGCCCAGCCACGGCCCAGCACACAGCACCGGCGGCGCCGGCGACCCGCGGCGCAAAGGCGCCAGCCGCAAGCGGCGCTCACGTTTTGACGTGGCGCTGTCGGTGCCGATGCACACGACCACCAGTGCGGGCGGGGTTTTGCTTGCGGCCCCCACCGGCACGTCGCACGGGCCCAGCCCGGGCAAATACGTGCCGCCGTTTTTGCGCCTGCCCAAGTCGCCCGCCGTCACCCTGCTCATGGAGGAGATCGACCACCTCACGCTCGACGAGGACATGTTCCACTTGGAGGATGTGGGCGAGCCGGGCGCGGCGGTCGGGCGTGACGAATCTGCGCGGCGTGACGAGTCGGCGCGGCGCGACTTTCTCTCTGCCTACGCCATGCCCATGGACTCCGGGCGCGGCGTGCCGCGGCGCGAGCTGGCGCCGCATGGCGACGGCAAGTACATCCCGCCGTTCCGCCGAGGGTCGCACCTGAGCGTGGTGCGGGAGAAGCGGCGCCTGTGCAACCCGCTGATGTTTCCCAGCATCGAGCAGACGCTCGACGAGAAGTTTTTTAGCGTGCCCGACGACGAGTGGATGGCGCGCAAAAACTGGAGCGAGTACTGAGGAGATCCACTGCCTGAGTATCAACAGGATCACATCTGTCGAACCCACACTGATGAGAAGCGTTTTGTGGAGCGGCTAGCGAATATGGTGGACGTCTTTTTGTGGGCCTCAATCCTTTTCTTACCGTCCGTGCTTGAAGTGTTTGTAACTACTCGTGACGATCCATCGCATTGAGCCCGGCACAATCTATCGCACGCATCAGCAAATATGTATCGCTTACGAACCTGCAAAGGCATCGCTTACGAATCAGCAAAGACATCGCTTACGAATCAGCAAAGACATCGCTTGCACATCAGCAAAGACATCACTTGCACATCAGCAAATATGTATAGCTTACACATCAGCAAATATCGCTTGCACATCAGCAAATACATATCGCTTACACATCAGCAAATACGTATCGCTTACACGCATCAATATGTATCGCTGGCACATCAGCAAACACATCGCTTGCACATCACGCATCTCAAATACGTGTCGCTGGTCACGGCGTATCAAACTTGCATGTTCCGGAGGAACTTTCCGCTTCAAAATTCTCCGCATTACAATTCGCTACTAGGGTGTAGCACTCGCAGCCGGCCCGGTTTCTGGCCAGCGAAATCGAGCGGAATTTCTTCCACGCCAACGTGCCACGAACTGCGGCGGAGCACGCGACGGTGTGGCACCGGCCAAGCATCAAAAAGCGTTTTTCATAACCAAGCCATCTTCACTACATGCAAGGTATGCGCAGAAGCGTTATAAGCCGTGTGCACAAAATACAGGTTACACATCCGACGTGCCTCTGCGATCGGAAGCGTTAACAACGGTGTGGCCGTTGTGAGCACCGACAATGGACCACACCGACAATGGACCACACAGACAGTACCCGAGGCGCACACGCCGACCCAGGGGCGCCTTTGCCCTCAATCCGCACCATTTCTAGCTCCAACTCATGTAGCCTGTAGGTTGAATGTGGGTGTCCCGCTATTTATAGCCAGTTAAAAATAGACGGGTCAAAATTAACCGGCAGTTTGACGTGCACAACGGCCAGGTCATCGCTGCAACTGTGCGCATGGCTGGATCTCTGGTCCCATACCACCGTGCCCTGTAGGGAGGCTGCTGCCTGCACCCAAGCACCCCACGCGACTCACCATTAGTGTGAGAAGTTGTAGGGAAGCGCACCATGCCACAGCCCATCCTGTTGCCATCCTGTTGTCATCCAGTCCTGTTCTCCCGTCCTGTTCTCCCGTCCTGTTCTCCTGCCCTGTTCTCCTGCCCTGCCATACTGCTGTCAGTTCCTGCCCCTTGGCTCTGGTGGTCCCGGAGTGCACACACCCAGTACACTCCGATGAGGTCAATCTGGTTGCGAATTGGAGTGCATGAAATGGCGCTGTGTCAGCCTACAATTTGGCCCACGGCCCACCACAGAGACAACACCACCCCCCAAAAAAACACTACCCGCAAAAAAAAAAAAAAAAAAAAGCGGCTCCGTCCGTGCCTCGGCTGCCCGCTGGACTCCACCGCGCCCGCACACGGCCGCCGCTTCCCGAATTTTGAGCGTCCCGCATGAGGAAGCTGTGGTCCCTTACTGATCCTCCCCGGATCAGCCGTGCGCCCTGCACCTTAGCCGCAGCAACCGAACAAGGCATACTGTCGTGCCAAGGCCCCGACCACAAACCCACGACGGCAGGAGCCAGTGCGAGCAGCTCCGCCCCACGAGCAGCAGGACAGGCGAGTGGAAGAAAAACAAGTAAATAAAAAAAGAACAAACTCGCGCCCCCGGTGCGTCGGCACTGTTATCACAAATTGCGCGGCCCAATGCGCCGAATCGCGACCTGCGTTTGCTCCGCCTCCGTCACGGGAAGACCTCAGGCTTTTGACCCAGTATTTGTACCACGCTCTTTTTTCTCTCGGTTCCCCGCCGTCTGTTTTCTCTCTCCACCACTCACACGCTGGCATCCCCCCACCGTCCGCATTGCATCATCCGCCCCTTACAACCCCGCGGCTTCTACCCACAGCACCCATCTGCTCCGCGTTCTACCACCACCCCGGCGTAGCCCTTCGCTACACATTGTCCCCCCACAACAAGAACGGCGCGATGCTTCCGAAATACTACCAGCGGTTGCTTTTGGTGGCCGCAGGCGCTCTAGCCGTGGCGCTTCTATCGTTTGTGCGCATCCTCACCCGCGATCTCCCCGACGATGAGCTCGACGCCTACTCGTTGGCGCTCCACCAGAAGTCCTCCTTCAACCCGCGCTCCGTGTCCTTCTGTATCTACTCCTACATCCACGGGTCGGCCGCCGGCGACCTCTACCTGCAGAAGTCCCCCATGTCTCCCATCGGCAACCACGAGGGCATCTACTTCCACTGGGACGACTGGGTGGACTTGTCGCCGGGCGACGCGGTTTTGCAGCCGTACCGGGAAGCGCATCCCGACGGCTCCGCCGACGACCGCCTCCGCCACTATGGCTCCGTCAACCCCTACTTCATGGAGTCGTTCCGCACCAAGGTTCTCCGCGGCATGGCCAACCTCTACAGCGTCAAGTCCGTGCCGCGCAAGATCTGGGCCGCGGTCGACTCGGGTTTCATCGAGGTGCCGGTGGCCGGCCGCAAAAAGATCCACCACTCCGCGTTGCACCCGCAGATCCCCAAGCTGGCGGTGGTGCTGGAAATGGCCCGGTGCGACGCCATGGGCAACGCGACGCTCGCACCCAGCTTCCGCCTCCATCCGTACAAGCGCTTGCGCCAGTCGGTGGACATCCCGCCCGAGGACTTTGTGTTCGACCCCGACGCCACCATCTTTGCTCTCCGGCAACTGCTCACCAAAAACACCATCGCGCCCGAGGACACGCGCTACCTCCAGTTTTTGGAAAAGGCCACCGCAGAGGTCGACACGGCCGACCGCTACTTCAAGTACCCGTGGATCTACTCCGACATTGTCGCCGGGCGCTCGCACCACATCTCGTTCCCGTTCTTCAAGCGGTACGTGTCCAACCGCGAGCGCCACAGCGTGTTGCACCACATGCTGCGGGTGTGGTTCCAGTTTGCCGAGGCCCACGGCGTGGACTCGTGGGTCAACTACGGCTCGCTCTTGGGCTGGGCCTACAACGGCATCAACATGCCGTGGGACACCGACATTGACGTGCAAATGCCCATTGCCCAGCTCGACCGGCTTGCACGCGTGGCCAACTCCACTATCGTCATCGAGAACCCGCGCCACGGCAACGCCAAGTACTTGTTCGAGGTGTCGCCCACGTATATCCGCCAAGGAAACGGGCGCAACTTCATCGACGCCCGGTTCATCGACATCAACACCGGGCTCTACATCGACATCAGCGGCGTGTCGTATACGCGCCACACGCCGCCGCCAAAAGTGCAGGCCAAGCCGTCGGCAATCATGGTCCACTGCAAAAACTGGAACTGGCACTCGCTAGACGAGTTGCTTCCCATCCGCCACTCGTACTTTGAGGGCGCGTCGGTGTACATTCCCAACAACACGCTGTCGATCTTGACCAAGAAGTACGGCGCGGACTTGTTCACGTCCAAGCTCGAGTTCCACGGCTACGAGTACATTAAGCATCTCAACTTGTGGGTTCCAACCAACGAGTGCGACAAGAAGTGCAGTGCCCGGGTCAAGCGGTGGGACAAGCGGCAAGACTCGTTTATTGGCAACGCGTGGATCGAGGACGAGTACACGATTGCATCGGCGGCAGCAGAACGCCACAGCTTCTTGAATGGAGACATTGACCGTCCACGCGAGTATGCGGTGGAGGACTATGCGGACCTTCCGGTGATGCGGAAGGATTCATGGGAGTACTTCACTGACCTAAAGTATAGGGTCACGACGAACGGTGGCTGGGCGGTGAGCCACTGATCATTTGATCATTTGCATCTTGACTAGAGGTAGACCACAGGAATAGTTTATATCTCAAGCCATGTTTTTATTAGAGAGTGTAGTGAGATCGACGTGATGCCCTTCTGATGGCCGGAGGGCAAGTAGATGAGGGCAAGTAGATGAGGGCAAGTTGATGAGGGCAAGTTGATGAGAGCAAGTAGAGAGAAATGCTGGAGCAGACTGTGATTGAGAAGAGCTCATGTGAATGTATGTAAGGAGCCGGAAGATACCCTTTAGAGGATGGTGAATGATAGTTAGAAATGATTCAGATAACATTACGCTCTGTTTTGGTCATCTTCCAGGTAATTCCAGCTCCACCTCCAGCTCGAGCCTTAGTGTCAGTCTATATCTCCCGCGACATTTCTCCCCCAAGGTGGTTTCGTGGTCTAGTTGGTCATGGCATCTGCTTAACACGCAGAACGTCCCCAGTTCGATCCTGGGCGAAATCATTTTTTTTCCCCTCCCGCACCAGGCGTATATGTGGGGTATACTGCACCGAGACCTGACCGCAATCGCAAAGTACAATTATCGGGAGAAATCGGATAAACCGCCGCCATCACCCATCGCCGATTCCGCTCAGGTGGACACCGCCGGCCCCACGCCAAACACCGAGAACCACAAGCGGAAACGCGACATTTGCAAACGAAAAGCGCCCGCGCAAAACCGACGTCGGGGCCATAGTTTTTGTTCGGGTGGCTTGCCCCAGCTACCGCTTTCGGCCCTCTCACGTGCGGCCGGAGTCAATTCTGTTATTACTCTGATAACTGCTGGACTGGAGGTGTGCACCACCACCGCAAACGGGCAAACCGAGCCCAAATTTCCAGAGCGCAAAAACGGCCCGTTCAGGCGTCAGCCGTGTAGACCCGTAGCCCCCTCGTGCACGTCGCCCCTACCCTCGCCCACCCGGGCCTGGTCCCGGCCACCACCACCCAGCCTGGGGCGAAACGAGGGTTGAGATCCCGAGAGGCACGGGTGCGGCCTCCACGTAAACCAACCTTTTCCACTCGCAAGGCTCCATGTTTTGTCTCTCCCAGGAGCATTAATCTGACCCATCCACACCAGCGCTTCGTGTTCCCACCGCTCGGACCTAAAGCTCTCCCCACCCCCACTGTTGCCGCCCTCTGTTTGTTCCTGCGCCCCCCATTTTTCTCCCGACCACCTGCGCCGCAGAAATCCACCTGGTCCCTGGCGCTAGATATCTTTGCTTGGGAATCTCTGCCGAACAAGCCTCCCTGCGCCCCATTTCCGGTGATTGTCTGCTTCCTGTTTCCCTGGTAGCCCGCCTTCCGCCGCGCCACCACCTTTCGCTCCCTCTCACCCCTTTCTTTCCCGGCCACTCGGTGCAACTGTACTTCCACACCACCGCCCGCGCCCAATGTCGTATAATGCCCCCTCGGGGGAGGTGTTCACCGGCGGCGCCACCACGTCGCAGCACATCGATGCCGAGGACGACGACCACTTTGAGAACACCACCTTCAAGTTGAAGCGAACCCGCTCCTTGGGGTTGTTGGACGAGTTCATCGACCCGGAGAAGCAGGAGGAGCGCATCGACGCCAAAAACGACGCGGCCACGGCCCCTACTCCGGCCGCCTCTTCCGCACCGTTGCACCCGTCGCCCGACACCAAGGACGAGTCGCTCCAGAGCGAGTCGCCCCAGATCACATCTCCCACCCTCGCATTTCTGGCGTCGCCAGACCTTCTCCCCCACGACGACACCGACTTGGTGGCCGAGCCGTCGAGGCACGTGGACTACTTGTCACACCAGTGGGACGTGTCGGACATTTCCAAGTCGTGGCGGTACGTGATTCTGAGAAGAAAAGACGTGGCCAACGCCGCGCGGTTGGAAAACGCCAGCTGGAGAACCTGGGCCCAGAGAAGATCCAACTTAAAGACCATCAGCCCGGAGGAAGTCAACTGGTCCAAGGAGAGCGACGTCACCTGGCTCTATGGCCCCATCGTGGACGACGACGACAACGACATGGACCACGACACCCGCCACGACGACTGCAAGTCGGGCACTGCCTCCAGCATTGTGGCAGGCGACATTTCCATCGCCCGCAAAAAGCACGGGCCCAAGCCTATCTTGAAGAAGAGAACGGTGCAAGACATGATGATCAGCCACCTGAACTTGTTAAAGTTGCAAGTGGCCACTGCCCGCTCGGAGCTGGAGCAGGTCCGCCGCGAGGATGCCGAGGCCCAGGCAAGAAAGGACAAGTCCACGGAGTCGGAAAAACCCCCCGATTACTTCGACTACAACCTCATTTCCGCCAAACTCAACTCCCAGTACAAGAACTATTCCGCCCAGGGCTCCCGCAACAACAGCCAAGTCGACTTGGCCAGCAAAAACCCCGTATCGCCGGCTGACTTGGCGGCAAAGTTACTGCAGGTCTCCGACCACGCCACGGAATCGCAAACCACGGTGGACTCCACGCCAGAGCCGCTGGATGCCAAGGAACAACGCCATATTCATTTCAACGACGAAGTGCAGCAGTGTATTGCTGTTGATGACTTTTCTGATGATAATGCCGACTACGACTACGACGACGAGTATGACGACGATTACGACTACGGCGACGACGACGAGAGTTACCTTTATGAGACATATGCAGAAGGTACCCGTGGCAACTTAGAAGCAGAGTCGTTTGATGATGAAGATGACGATGATGAAGATGAAGATGATGAGGGCGGCTTTTTCTTGAAAGTCAGATCGCCCTCTTCGGCGTCTGTGGCTGGTTTGGTGTTGCCAAGCTTAACGTCCACCACAACCAAGGATGCGGAACAGAGCGACGATAGCGAGCCGGTTTCCGCCGACTCCAAGGTATACAAAACCATCCACCTTTTACCGCCAACCACATTAAATTATGGTTCGTCCGACGAAGACAGTGATGATTGCAATCCGTATACATCGAGTTTGTCCCACAATGTCGATAACAGCACTAGCAGAGGTTATGACTACTACTACGACTACAACACTGTCTATCAAGTTGATCCAAACCATGCAATTTACGGGTCGAAAAAGGCACCTGATGTGGTTGATGTTCCGGAAAATATCACGCTCGGCTCTAATTTCGACTACGAAATTATTGAGAATGACGATATTCTGCACTTCGAAAATGCGCCCTTGAGCTCGACCATGGAAAGCATTCCACCTTCGACAGCATCGTACAGCGAGGACAGGGACAAATTACCGATCTCGTCGCTTGAAAACTCGGCCACTAATCCACTGGTAAGACCCAATCCCTTTTCGCTTGATGCGCTGGATGGCTCGGACTCGGACTCGGACTCAGATGACGATGGTGGCTTGTCTATCAATGCGAAAAGCTCTAGTCAGTCATTAGCTCAACTGGTTTTTGGGCACTCCTTGACTGCAGCTCGCTCGTCCACACCAGGAGAAGAAAACTACCCCGCTTTAGAGTCCCGGCCCACTGAGGGCCATATCACAGCCATCAATCCTCGGTACTCATCCACTTCTCTCTCAAAGCAGCCACACTCATCTAGTTCTCTTGCGGATCAATTCTTGAATACTGGCATGACCAAAGCATCTGGACCCAACAGCTTATCGGATTCTTTCTTCAACTTCAAGTCACCTGAGTCTCGATCGCCTTCGTCTCTGTCCTTAACCGGAACCCAGTCTCCGCCAGTCCAAAAGAAGACCACCCCATTACCACCACACACCACTTCTGCCAATGCATTCCTGGGAACATCAACGCCGCCTCCACCTGGGCAGGCTCCTCGGAAAGGGTTTATGTTGGATTCTGACTCTGAATCAGAAGATGAATTCATAGAGGATGTTATGCTGCCTGCTTCTGTGGATAAAAACGCCAAGGGATATGCTTCGCTTTACCAAGTCGCTGACCGTAATGGTATTTCCGTTCCGACTCAGTCGGAGGAAGACTCAGGCCAGGGCCAAAAGCATAGAGTCGGTCTGGCGATGGCAAATTTCCTTGGAGGATGGAATAAAGGAAATTGAGCTCGTATTCTGGCGCACAAGGTGATAAAGAAAAACTTAGAGCGTCTTAGTTTTGCACGGGCGATGGGCACCTGCCCCAGAAACGAAAATTTGAACGTTTGACACCCAGTCGGAAACATACCAGTTTGAAATGGAAAACGAAACGGGAAACCAAAAAAGCCAAAACGAAAAATACGAAAAGAAAAAAAAATTACCCCGGGTGGTCGTGTTGCTGTGCTCCGCGAACTCAAGGCCCACTACGTGCTCGTGAGATTTAGTAGTTTTCAATGCATTTTTATAAGATTCGACTCTACAGTAGGTGCGTTTGCAGGTGTCGAGAGACTCTGCAACAGATGTTGCTAGGGTTTACCCCTACTTCGATGTAGGTCCTGCTTGTTTTTACTTCTTTCTATTATCTCAGACTTAAATGCCAATTTTGCCTAATTTCTATTTCGCCTATTCCAACTTTTCCTGATTTTCCTCCTCTTTCAAATGAATGACTAGCTAAATCACGAGCGCTATCGCAAAATGGGGAAACGTGCCCTGTCCCGCACGCTTATCTGCTACACCAGTACACCAGCCATATATCATTGCTGTGTAACCGCCCCATTGCTAATTGCCTTTAATGATTACTAGATTTATAGAGAGTGCCCTGAGTCTCTTGGTTGTTACGCTATTTATAAAATCTCCCACTAAACCTTCCGATGATGATGATGGTAAGTGTGAACTCGTGGGGACTTTCTCTCTTCTAACTCAAGCGCTTTTGGGTTTACTTTGCATGCTGTCTCTTATCATCAAAAGATTCTACGAATACCCTGTCAGGCGATCATGGCAAATTTGGTTCTTCGATGTTTCCAAACAAGTTATTGGCGCGTTTGGCGTTCACGTTTTCAACTTACTACTATCGATCATGAAGACTCAACCTAATGTGCTTGCCACATCTGATGATTGCGACTACGATGGCTGTCTGGCCGATCCTTGTGATTGGTACTTTCTCAGCATTGTCCTGGACTGTACCATTGGTGTGTATGTTCTCTATGTCGTGTTTTCTTGGGTCAGTTGGGTGTGCAAAGAGTATTTGCACATTACACAGATTGATAGTGGGCAGTACGGGTCAGATGTGCATAAACCATCTGTCAAGGCCTATTTCAAGCAACTAGCGGTTTACTTTGGCTCGTTGATCATTACAAAATTCATTTTATACGAGATCCTCGAATGCTTCGAGTCACAACTTTTATGGTTCACGAGCCACGTTCTCTTGGTGTGGCTCAACGACTATCCAAACGAGTTTGAGATCTTTGTCGTCATGTTCATTGTTCCCATTTTCATGAACTGCTTGCAGTTGGTGTTGGTAGACAGCTTCATTCAGAACCAAGTGCTACACGAGGCGAATGTCAGATATTCTCAAATCCATCACCACAGGCTCTTTGCTACGGCAACAGAGAGTGAGGTGGATAGTTTTGGCAGAGATTATTCCAACTGCGACGTACAGCATAAGGGAGATGAGGGCAACGAGATTCTTCAACCACATAGAACCGGCGAAACGGGTTATGGAGCTACAAGCTAATAATAAACAATTTAGATTTTATTGACCGGGGCATGAGTCGTGAATATGTACAATACCCTCCAGAATATTTCTTCGTCTCTTTTCTTTCACTTCATTACTTGGTTTCGAATCCAAAGCCCTTCATGCAAGTCTTGTAAGCGTTAATCATCTCGTCGCATTTGCCACCTTCTTGGCCGTTGAACAAAAGACACTCGTCTCTCGCCTTCTTCTCGTCCAAGCAAACGCAACAGGGCTTAGGCTTTTCGGTCTGGGCAGGTTGGGACATTAGGGGTAAAAAAGAAAAATGTTGAATGATGATTACTAACTTCACTCGCACTGTTAATTGTGGCCCAAGAAGTCACGTGAACCTATGGCGAAGACGGAAATTGTATGTAGTAGGTCGGAATCCTCATGGACCATTAGATCACAGTTCTAATATTCCTCTTTATTTTCTTTTAAAATGGAGTTAAATGACAAGGGTGACCAATTCTGGTGTAAGGAAACTAATACGGTTGCGCTTGCCACTCTCGACCCTAGTGAACGCAATAACAAAGAGTGCAAACGACGAAGCGCCTCCAGTAAGAGTATTCACGATGGTTTCTCTCTTTCCATATAAACGCTTGCATTGCCAACTACTCTAAACTTCCCAATAAATGCCAACGGCTACTATCAACCCTGGCGGTGTTCATTTTCGACTGCACATAACATCGACTCTTAGTTAGCGAATTCCCGTGTATACATAGATATACGCTGATACCAATAATGTCTGAAGCAGAGGATGATCATCCGCTTGGGAGGTCATCGGCAGAGACTACTATGAATTTGAATGGGGATCTTGCCTCTTCCTCGGACTTTTCCTCCAATGTCCCGAAGAAAGCCACAGAGTCCGTCTTCTCTAGCATGCGGAGCAGTATGGATGGTAGTTCAAGCGTTATGAATGCATTCAATATCTTGAAACAAGGATCCGCCGTGGACGATGATGTGACTTCCAGCTCTTCTCATCCCTTGGGTCCCAATTCCATTTTTGGATTGACTATTGGGTCTGATGTAGCCCGATTGAGAATGCACCGAGGCCTTAAGAGCCAGGTGACTATCAATGGGGGCAAAACCATTGTTTCCCACTTAATGAAGCCTTCTACTGAGGATATCCCACAAATTACGCTCATGTCCTTGAAGAATAAAGTGTCCAATACGGAATTGACCCACGAACTAGTGACAGACACCCTCAACGACTATAAGAACTTTGAGCTGGGTTACAGATCGCTAACAGAGGACATGTTGTCCAAACTATCGGAGCAGGTCGAGTCTCGGGGCGGATCTGATTTGGATAACATGGAAATGTCGCTGGAGACTGATGTTAGCCTGATTCCTGCTGTGTTCGAGGACCCAGATTTCCGCTTGGATGATCCGCGGATCTTTCGCCAAGTTATGCAAAATTCAAAACTTCTACCCGACAAAGGCATGCTAGAAGATTCTTCTACTCACTTGGTAAATGACTCAGCTGTTCAAGAGAAACTATCACAGTACTTGGATATGGTGGAGGTTCAGTTGATCCAAGAAATCTCAAAAACATCAGACTCCTTCTTCAGCGCCCTCGGAGAAATCGAAGAAGTGGAGAAGCTATCTCAATCAAGTATCGACAAGTTCAATGAGGTCAAGCAGAAGCTCAAAGATATCGAAGAAGGCCAAGCAGAAGCTGGTTCAAAGATATTGGATTTGCTAGACGAGAGGAAGAGTGTTAACCACCTAGAATCCTCTATTCTTCAGATCCAAGCGGTCTTGTCGAGATATGCAGATGCTAGAGTTCACTACAAGCAAGGAGACAATTTCAAATGCTTACAAGATGTATTTGTGATTGAAGATCTCATCGCTGGAGTTGAAAGTGAGGTCCACGAAGATCCAGCAAATCAACACAACTATCCAAAGTTCAAATTTCCACTCGTTGACCTTCTGAATCTTCCTGCTTTGGCTAATCTTCGAGCGGAACTACAGGATCTCAAACTTTCTTGTACTCATGACTACAGTGAACAATTTGTGCAATCCTTACTACATGATCTCCGCTCTCATTATAAATCCATTCCACATCAGGATACCTTGAATCGCATTTATGTGTCAGTCAATCGTGCTCGGAGATACCAAGACAAGCCTGTTAACAGGCTGTATGTGAATGTAGATCCTCAAACGAAAACGCAACTCCAAACATTCGTCTACAATTTGTCCAGATCAGGATTTCTCACTCAAGCTTTCTCCGAGTACCAGACTCGTGCCATAAGTGAGGTCAAGGCCATTATTAGAAGCAACCTTCCTTCTGCAAAGGCAGATGCCGTTCTCGATAACGGTGTAAATTCCAAGGACAAATCCCCCCTGTATGAGATTGAGAAGCCTCAATTAGACACCTCAACGAGCACAAGTGCATCTCTCTCTGCTAATATCAAGAATTTATCACCTGATGAATTTGCTCGTATGATGACTACCACTTATGTGAATTTGGCTGAATGTTTTAGAAGGTTGACAATCCATCAAAAGCTTTTGCTTGACCTATCACTATCATCACTTTCTCCTTCATTGGCTCAAAGCATTGATGTCATGTCTCTCGATATCACCACGGCTGTTAACAAAGCCATTGAATTATCTCAGATTAGATTGGTGAAGATTTTAAATGTCAGACTGGAGCAAATTGGCGATCTTCCAGTTGACCAGTATTTGCACCTATTCCTGATCTCTTCAGCGTACCTTCTGGAATGCGAATCCATTAATCCGGGTTTCGTTGGAACGAGCACTGGAAGCTCTCTTACAGAATGGGTGAAGAATCATGTGGGATATTTCATACACAGATTTCATTCTAATTCTGTCAAGAATTTGGCTGTTATCTGCGACAAAGAAACATGGAGGGAATATATCTTGCCGGAGAAAATTGGAGCCAGCCAAAGGGTGTTAGATACTATTCTTGGTTTTGCGGAGTATGTTGACAGTGGTGGTGAGAAGGGATACGAGGGAAATGATTGGGTGGAACTTTTAAATTTCTATGAAGATGATACTCAGACCAGTCAGGCTAGGGAAAGTGATACCGTTGAATCCAATTTGTCAGAGCGTTTGAAAATTAAGGGCCAAGAATTCCTAGTACCACAGATGCTTCTAGGCGTTGTTGAGAACGTGTGCGACTATTTGAAGATCATCAAGATATACTCATCCCGAGGCAACGCTATTAGGGCAAACTTGCTAATTTACTTCAAGTTAATGAACTCTAGGATTTCTCTGGCAATCTTGAATGCTGGAGCAACCAGAACTGCTGGTTTAAAGCACATCACAACTAAGCATCTTGCTCTATGCATTCAAACTATTTCATTCACCATTGGTCTATTGACAGAAATCCAGCCTATATTTGCTGACGACAAATTTGAATTTAGCCAGAATCAAAATGGTGCAGAAGATTTAACCATTGAAAAAATTATTAGCTATTATAGGGATCATCACAAAGAGCTACACGATAAGCTTGTCTCGATCATGCATGACCGTACGTTGAACCATTGTTTGGCTGTTACGAAGCTCGATCTTTCCCAACCGTTGAAGCATCCGCAACAATGCCATTCATACATGGAAACATTAGTAAAAGAGACTACCACGGTGTCAAAGGTCTTGACCAAGTATTTGCCCTTGCCTGAATGTTCCTTCATTCTCCTGCAAATTTTTAATAACTACAAAACTCTTCTTGTTAAGTGTTATTGCATGGATCTCCCGCAGTTCAAGGATTTTAATGAAAAGCAGAATCTTTTGAAGGATGTGGATTACTTTCGTGTCCGACTCAGTGAACTACCAGGTTACGGGAATTCTGGCCAAGTGATATGGGAAAATGTTAACTCGCTCCCCACCATTGAAGATTCTAGAATGGATGAGATAATGAGGGCCAATATTGCAAGTGAAAGGGCCATTGCTGATGCTGCATCTGCGAAGACACTCGATGAGGTTGCTGAGCCAGTCGCGGTCACTGAACAGTCAAGGGTGACGACAGAAGTAGAGAGCAATGACGAAGAACAGAAGAAAACTGAAGCTGAACCGGCGATTGATGAAGCCAACAAAAGCGAAGATCTTCGCGAGTCTGTGGAGGTTGAAGCACCTCAAGAAAAAGCTACAGCCCCAGCAGAAGGACAAAAGGAAACTAAGACTTCTCCACTTGAAGATACAGAAGAACATAAGGAAACTGAGGCTGGACCAGGTGCAGAAGAACATAGAGGAAGTGAGACCGGTCTCGTCGAAGAATCACGCAAATCTCTTGCTGATGGCAATGCTGAACCTAAGAATGTAGTGGTTTCTCAAGTTGCAAGTTCAGACAAAGATTCAAATCCTGCTGACGATGCCAAAGACTTAGGAGCACAAATGACGTTAGATGACGAATCATCCATGTTGAAAGCAGATTTAGGTGAGACAACACCAGATATGCCTAATGATGGCAAGTCGCAAGTGCATGAAGATAAAGCATCAGAGACTGTTGTGGAACCGAGTCAGTTGTCACAGCCGTCAGATGACCCTGCTGCACCAGCAGATGAAGAAGGTGCTGCGCACCAAAATTGATGAGAGGCATTTACCCAAAATAAGCCGATAAAAGATTAGACACCACCAGTGTAGATACTACAAAATATATAGACATCGTAGTAATGAAGCATGAAATTACATTCTTGTGCTAAAGAAGAAACTCGCCATTAACCTTCTGGATAGGCTTATCTTCTGTAACAATACAATCTATTAATTCGTGAGGAGCAACATCAAAAGCTGGATTCCAAACTTGGATTCCTGGAGTGGCAATTCCCACCGTCATCTTTTCACCTGGAGTGCCATCGCCATTGAGAACGGGTCCTTTCAAGCTGGTGAGCTCGTGGGGTGGTCTTTCTTCTATAATAATTTCGTCTCCTGTCTGAGTATTGTGGTCAATGGTGGTCTTTGGGGCAGCAACAATGAACTTGATCTTGTCCTCGTCCTTGGTAAGCTTAGTAGAATTGAAGAAGCTAGCAAGAGCAGCTAATTGGTAAGTGCCTATTTTGTTCGCCGAATCACCATTTTTCACAACTCTATCAGCACCAACGATGATAAACTTGACAGGAGCCGCACTTCCCTTGATAGCATTCTTGTTATACAAGGATGATATCAAAGAAGTGACCATGTTGTCACAGATCATAGTGAAGGGGATTTTTTCATAATCCAATTCGTAGGTGGTCAATTTCGCTCCTTGGTTGTAAGGTCTTGTTTCCAACGGATACACATGCTGAAACCAAAATTCCTCGCTCGATACAGCCTCGCTCAATTGGGAATTGACAGTCCTGATAATTCCCAATGCGGTTCCGTGGCCCGAAGTGGCTAAGGATCCAGTATTACAAATAGTAATGATGGAGAATGGACCCTTGAAATTTTGCGACTTCAAGGTCTCCGTGATATATCTAAGTCCATTCTCTCCAATCTTGTAATTGTTGTCCAAGTCGTCTTCGTGTAAGCGAACAGAATAGTCGAAAAGCAAGTTCCACACTGTTTGCGTCACAAGCTTACTAGCGGCAAATTTGATCTCGAGCATCGCCTTTATCTCATTGCAAGCGTTAGCAAGGTTCACTGCGGTGGGTCTGGAAGTCACCAAATAGTCAATTGACTTGATCAAGTCTCCGACAGTCTTGGTGTTTTCACCTGATTGTAAGTAGTTGAATGTGTCAACCGTGATCGCAAAAGCACCGACAATGGCAATGGCTGGAGCACCTCTAACTTGCATCAGTTTGATTGCCTGGAACGCATCTTCGATGGTCTGGATGCGGATGTATTTGGTGGAGTAAGGTAGGAGAAGCTGGTCGAGAATGTCGAGCGTGACATTCTGCTTATCAAAACGAATAGCTTGCAATGTTTGATCCGACATTGAGAATCAAAATAGAGAGTTAGGTTTGGCTTGGTGTAACACGTGGAATACAATCTGTCTTTACGGTGGGACCTGCACACTAGCATTACTCCACAGCTGGAAGAGAGGTCGATACGATGGAAAATGGAGAAATAAAATTATATTTGCAGAATGTTATCAAGCTGGAAAGCTAGAAAATAAGTCTTCTTACTCCCTCCACGTCAAACTCGTCCGTGAGTGGGTTATATTTGCACCCCAAAAGCTTGCGACCGGTAATGGGACATCGTCCACCTTTGGAAATGACAAACTCGGGCTCGCCCTTATTGACTTCTTCCTGCGTTTTGTCTTCCTGAACATCCTCTTCGGCTTCGCTTTCACTTTCCGACTCAATATGGTCATCCTGTATTTGGGGCTGCTGCCGTTTATGTGACTCTCGGAGGTAATTGTAAATGCATGTATAG
Organism: Clavispora phyllophila; assembly: GCA_030674715.1. Taxonomy (NCBI): domain Eukaryota; kingdom Fungi; phylum Ascomycota; class Pichiomycetes; order Serinales; family Metschnikowiaceae; genus Clavispora; species Clavispora phyllophila. Next base: position 24,632 of record JAKUAN010000019.1, read on the forward strand.
CAGAAAACATAGCCTGTTTCAATTATCGCCGGGTTCTGAATCTCCTCATGGCACAATGGACACGATGGGCCCAGTTTGTATATACTTTTGGTATGAGCTTCTCTTTTTGTGAGAGTGGTGAGTATTGATGGAGGAGGAATGGAGCCTTCCAAAGCATTATTTTGGGATTTGGCCAATTGGTGGGCAAAGTCCGAGTTGTTCCACCACTCCAAAAATTTCAAAGAGAAAATTGCCAATGGGAAAAACGTGCCCAATCCCACCTTTACGGCAGACGACGTGGGTTTCACAAAGTTACGTGCAATAAACTGAAGTACCAATTCGGTACTGGAAGGTGGTGCAACTCTGTTGGCCCTTTCCTTACTTGTCGGAAGTTTGGGCTCATTTCTGGAGTAGTCAGACTGGTTGAGACGAGACAAGTTGATCTTGAATAACGCCGTAAGCAATGTGGGGGACTTGGACTCTCCTCCTAAGTATAAGAGAGTAGTCAACAAATTGGCGGCTCTCCACGATCCTTGAAGGTATGGCCAGAGCTCGACAAACTTTCTCTTCAACCATACTTTACGCATCTCGCACTTGTCCATCTCCCGTGTCACCTCGAGCTGGTTAGTGGCGTATTTGGAGTAGAGCAACTCATACTGGTATCCGAGCTTCTCCAGAATATAAGAGGTGCCAGTAACCTCGAAGATAGATACCCATGTTTGTAGCGGCGACAACTTGCGGCCTTCTTCGATGAGAGAAGGCGCCAATTGCGACAACTTCGCCAGGTTATACTTGGATTGCGATAACGGTGTCTGACTCACCCGTTTCAAGCCGTAAAAGTTTTCGGTGAAAGTTCCACGCCAATATTTCATGAAGTACCACTCAATGAGTGTTCGTAGTGCGAGGTTGATTTCGTCAAACCGGTTTGCAATCCGGAGTAAGTACCCGGGGTATCTTTGAGCATAGTGTACTAATATGTACCGCAAAGACGGAGATAGAAGTGCTTCGAGTTGGTTCGCAGAAATGATCTCGAAAACAGTCGGTGTTTCTGAGTCCAACTGGGATGCATCCAACGACGAGTAGTATTCCATGGCGTCGTGAAGTAGTACGAGCCTACCTTATTCCCCACATTTAAGACCGAGGACCGGTCGTGCGCGAGACCAATTTCTGTGCTGGATAGATGAAGGTATCGAAGCTGGCAAAGAAATAAACTAGAGGAGATGAAGAGTCACTTGTCGGAAAGTAAAGGATATTTGGGTGTTCTTTGTCCTCACGTCGAATTTCATATGACGCCGAAAGAGTTCTAGTTGGCTGGTATCGTGGCGTGCGTCGGTTGTGCCGGAGACGATCTGGGTGTTTAGTATTCTAAAACTATTTGACTTCCTTCAATTTCAGTCTTTTCCAAGATTTCGCCGATATTCGCTGTCCCCTCTAGCAATATCCAACTTTCATAATCTTCTTGCCATTTTCTCCAATTTGTCGTCTGTGAAGTCCACGAATTGTTCATTTCCTACTTAGATTTGTCTTTGCTCGCCATGCATAATCAGAGAATACGGAACACAATACGCGCAATTTGCAACTTCCCTATTCACGTTTGCTATGGATCATTTGGAAACGCTCAACGCCATAGTGGAGGAGTTTGACATAAAAACTTCCACGCTTCAAGTATTCAAGCTTGACCAGCTTTTTCTCGAAGGAAAGAAGTACTCTGTTCTCCCCAAACCTCCCCGCCAGTTGGAATCAGGAATTATGCCCCATTTTGTGTTCGACGATAAGGATCAGAGTTTTTGTTCCATATTTAGCGATCCCGCAAGCGGTGATGGCTCCAATTCCACCCAAATAACTGATTGCATTCCTTCGCTCAAATTGGTTTCGGAATCAGAAATCCTCAGTAGCGATTTTGATGTGGACCAGGCGGCTACAATATTGACCAGCGACTTCTCTTGACAATGGTCTTCTTATTTGGATGATGTGATCTCGCAGGAACATGTTGAATACACAAAGAGAAGAATAATAGATAAAAATAGAGGGTTACACAGTGAGACTCATAAAAGGCTCTTGCAAGGTTCGCTTCTGCTAAGCAAAGGGTCAAACTTGACGCCATACTTGACGTAAATCTCCCACAGCGACAAGTCAAATACCTTGAAGTCCCCGGTTTCAGCCGATATGCTTTCCAAGCTAGCAGACTCGTCCGTTGGCTTGAACCAGTATTGAAATTGTTTCTTAAGCTCTGGTCTGGTTTGGATCCCACTCTCTTCCGGCCGCAATCCATAAGGCATCCATCCTAGCTTATGAAGAAGAGACTCGGCAATAATGTTTTCCAAAGGCAAATACCCATAGTAGTAGCCATAGAACAACACCATGGTAAGCTCGTTGATCATGGTGGCGCTTTCCGGGGTATTTTGTGTCTTTAGCGACTCGATTTCTTTCAAGAACTGCTCGAACTGGTTGCTCGCTCTGATTCGGTTCCAGTAGTTCTCGATCTTGGCCACAAACAAAGGAGGTTTGAATTGAGGCTTGGCATCTGCGCTAAAAAGGCCTTGGGGGAGGTATGGCTTCAGGATTAGGGAACCAAACGGATTGTACTTCTTTGGCTTCGACAAGAATCTGAATGCATCCTTCGCCTTGTTGCTAGCGGTATAAGATACCGAGAAGTCCTGGATTCCTGGTGGCACTCTCAACAAGTTCAAGTCACCGAAAAGCTCCAACTCGCACTGAGGCAAAGCTGAGTTCTTCAACACCTCCAAGTACGGAGAGTATTCGTCGTTCTTCGTAAGAAGAGATAACAACTCGGATGAAGCATCAGCCTCCTTCTGGTTATGAAACTCCTCCGCCGCATTTGAGTCCTTCGGCACCTCTGGTGCAGTTTTTTCTTCCACCTTGACCTGAGCTGCTTGCTTAGAAGCGATAGCGTTAGGAGCCGAGCTGTGTCCACCAGCTGCTACAGACCATTTCAATGCACCCACAGGTTTAGAGGGAGTTGATGCTGGCTTAAGAGTGGTGATAAACGCGGGGCTGGAGATATCGATGATGTGCGATTTTTCCTTGCCCTTGGGCGTAACAGCTGTAAGAGACGCAGACTTCGCTGGTGTTTCCTGAGAAGATTGTTCTTGTGGGGCAGGGGACGACGATGCAGTTTGTTTCCGGTTTGGAAAGTCAACTGCGGTTTCGGGTGCTGCTGATTCCAGATCTTCGAGACCATTCAAGAGACTCGTATCGGCGAGATCGTCGTTACCGTTCGATACTGTGACATTTTTCGCGCTATTGTCTTTTGCCTCTCGGATAATCTCGTCATAGACAGTTTCGTCGTCGATGAAATCGGGCTCTTGGTTGGATTCAACATAGAAGGTCAAGTCGTCTTGCACGGTCCATATCAGGTCAACTGAAACTTTGCCCTCCTTGAGATACCTCATGATTTTCTCTATGCTTTCGATATGGAACTCATTCTTGGATTTGAATGTGTCAATTTCCTGCTTTCTTTCCTCGATGGCCAGCATATTGCTCTTCCTGATCTTCTTCTGTGATAGCTTCTCATATTCCTCATCCAAAGATTCGTTTTGCTCCGACAAACTTTCGAGTATTCCATCTAAAAATTCTACCGCTTCCTGGACTTCGGGCGTTAGGTGTTCACCGTTATCCATGGCCGCCAACATAATCGATTGGTTAGAAAACGACTTCATCTTTGAGTTCTTCTCCACTTCCTTATAGCACTCCATTGCTTCCTCAACGAGTCTTCTATGCTCATATAGCTTCAGCGAAGCAATGGTTGCTTCTAGAGAATCATTCCCTTGCCAGGTTTTGATTTGATCTCGGAACTTCTGAAGCTTTTTTATCTCCTTCTTCAAGTCTCCTTCTAGCTTTTCTCGCTGTGAATCATTGCTAGATGCCTCGTGACGTGAAAAATAATAGTTGAAAAGATCTAGCCCTTCGTGTATTTTCTTGAACACGGTTTCGACTTCCCTGATGATGTTAGTAATTCGGCGCAGATATGAAACAATTCGGGCTCGACGAATCTCAGACTGGTCTCCCTCTAGCTATTGGACATACTTCTGTAGCTTTCTGTTCGACATATTATTTTGATTTAGATTGTGAAAGTCAAAGGTTCATAATATGGTTCCTGTCCTTTTTCCAACTTTTTTTTTTTCTGGTATTGGGTTATGGTGAACCTGAGGCCCTATTTAGCCTACACGTGACTACATACTAAATTATTGCACTTTTGTGTCTGGGTATCACCGACTAATAAATTCAATTAACTATGGGGCGACACATGAAATAAATCATGTCGCTTCGGTTCTAATTGTCTAATTTCCCCTCCGTAAATTATTAAAAGGGTGCAATTATACGCTATCAATTATTTACTGGTACGGCATATCTGCTCAAAAATTATTACATAAAATGAGTATAGCACACTACAAAATGATTGCTTCAGAGAATTCTTTAATACATAACTATGTAGACTTACAATTCATCGTGATCGAACTCGTCATCGGAGTCGTCAGAGTCATTGTCGCCGAATTGGGCACCTCCCTCATTATTGATGTTACCGTAAACCTTTTCAGAAATCTTAGAAGAGATGTCGGTCAACTTTTGCTTTTGCTCCTCGAATTCTTCGGAGGTAGCAGTGTCGTAGTTGTCCTCCAAGAACTCGGTGATCTCAGCAATGACATCGCTCAAAGTTTCCTTGTCCTCGTCGCTGACCTTGGAGAGGTACTCGTCGTTTTCATCTAACTTTTGCTTCATGTTGTGAACGAGGTTCTCAAGAGAGTTTCTAGCCTCAATTCTAGCCTTAACTTCAGCATCTTGGGCAGCATACTTCTCGGCCTCTTCCACCATTCTATCAATTTCCTCCTTAGACAATCTGTTTTGGTCGTTGTTGATAGTAATGGACTCGGCCTTACCAGTACCCTTGTCCACAGCCTCAACCTTCAAAAGACCGTTGGCATCCAAGGAGAAGGTGACCTCAATTTGAGGAACACCTCTTGGAGCAGGTGGAATACCAGTCAACTCGAACTTACCCAACATGTTGTTGTCCTTAACCAAAGCTCTCTCACCTTCGAAAACCTGGATCAACACAGTTGGCTGGTTGTCGGCAGCGGTAGAGAAGATTTGAGACTTCTTGGTTGGGATGGCGGTGTTTCTGTTGATCAAGGTAGTCATGACACCACCAGTGGTCTCGATACCCAAGGTCAATGGGTTGACGTCCAACAAGACAATGTCATTGACGCCCTCCTCACCAGAAAGAACACCAGCTTGAACAGCGGCACCGTAGGCAACAGCCTCATCTGGGTGGATACCCTTAGAAGGCTTCTTGTTGAAGTAGTTTTCGATCAACTCTTGGATCTTTGGGATTCTGGTGGAACCACCAACCAAGACAATGTCGTCGATTTCGGACTTCTTGACACCGGCGTCAGCCAAGACTCTTTCAACAGGACCCAAGGTCTTCTTAAAAGATTCCATGTTCATCTCCTCGAACTTAGCTCTAGAGATTGGCTCGGAGAAGTCAATGCCGTCAACGAAGGAGTCGATCTCCACTCTGGTGGAGATTTGCGAAGACAAGGTTCTCTTGGCCTTTTCGGCCTCTCTCTTCAACTTGGCGATAGCCTTAGGGTTGGAAGACACATCGATACCGTGCTTCTTCTTGAACACTCTAGTGAAGTGTCTCACGAGCTTGAAGTCAAAGTCCTCACCACCCAAGTGAGTGTCACCAGCAGTAGCCAAAACCTCGAAAACACCGCCCTCAATGGACAACAAGGAAACATCGAAGGTTCCTCCACCCAAGTCGTAGACGATGATTTGCTTCTCGCCATCGGTCTTGTCCAAACCGTAGGCAATGGCGGCGGCGGTAGGCTCGTTGACAATTCTCAACACGTTCAAACCAGCAATAGTACCAGCGTTCTTGGTGGCGAGTCTTTGGGCGTCGTTGAAGTAGGCAGGCACAGTGACCACCGCATGGGTGACCTTCTTGCCCAAGTACTCCTCGGCAATGGTCTTCATCTTACCCAAAATCATGGCGGAGATTTCCTCAGGAGTAAACTCCGCGGCCTCGCCGTTCACCTCAACGTGAACCACAGGAGACTTACCCTTCTTGACGATCTTGTAAGGCAAGTGCTTGATTTCCTTTTGCACGACCTTGTCGTCGTAGTCCAAACCAATCAATCTCTTGATGTCGAACACGGTGTTCTCGACGTTGGAAGGCGCCTGGTTCTTGGCGGCGTCTCCAATCAATCTTTCCTCGGGGGTGAAGGCCACGTAAGATGGGGTGATTCTGTTACCTTGGTCGTTGGCCAAAATCTCGACCTTACCGTTCTTCATCACACCCACACACGAGTAGGTGGTACCCAAATCAATACCGATCACAGTACCGTAGTTGTCAGCTTCGTCATCAGCCACAACCAATCCACCGGAGGCGGAAAAGAAGGGCATGACCACACACATCAAGACAAGGAAGAGGGAAATTCCCGACATCCAAAGCTTGCTATTCTGAGTCCTCGACATTGTTGAAATAACTCAAACCGTGAGAAAGACAGCGGGTGGACAAGTGTGAAATATATATAGATATACAGAGGTGCGGGCGCGCGTTCGTAGAAATTCAAAGAAGATTTCGCGACCGCCTTGTGTGCACGCTCGAAGCCTGTGACGTGGCCAATTCCTGGTGAGGGCTAAAGGGCACTTGTGGTACCGTTGATTAGCGGGTGCTGGTTGACTACGGGGTGCTGGGCTATTGTCTGGCGACTACCCGCAACAGGCGCAGCGTTATTCGAGGCGAATATTTTTTTGTGAATTTTTTCTTCTCCATTTCCATCAATCATTAGATTCTTGTCCAACTCGCCACACCCAGTAATGGTTGCGTGCACGCCATCTTCTGCGGTTATGTCACTCGAGGGCGAGCCGAACGGCGGTGGCAAGTATAGGTGTTCTCAGTGGTGCACCCGTACATCCCCGATTTGCAATGTACGTAGAAGGTGGACGTGAGGCGTGTCGGCACTATGGATTCGGAATACGAACTCACATTCTAACGAATAAGCACTACATAGTACTAGTGGTGTTCTTGTGGTGAGAGAAAAATGGATTCTCTGGGAAGTACGTCATTGACTTTTCTACTATAAGTTGACATCTTCCCCCAGAAACTTCTACACGAATTAGTGCTGAATATAGAACCAGGAACAAATATTGCAAATAACTGTGACAGCAAGTGCACATCAAAAGGGTGGAAAATTCTTTGTATCGAAGAAAACATATTGGAAAAGACTACGCTTTTACCGTCAGCCTACCAAAGAAAAAATCAAAAAGAAAAAACAAGTTTCTATAAAAAGCATTGTTGCCAAAGATCTGAAATCAGCGCTGGCAGATAGGAAATAAGAATAAACTGATGTAATGAATGGGGTCCTGAACTATATGCTAACAACAGGAACATAACTAGTATGTTCCCTTTCGAATAAAACCATCTTCCTAGGTTTACGCTCTGCCCACCTCCATCTGTATCGCAAGAAAATGTTCAATTGTTCCTCGGCCCTATATATTGGGTATAAAACCGTATGCTTGCTCTTGGCGGACGAGATTTGTGCCTGCACACACAGTTGTTCCACCGGTGCGGTTGCGGCCACGAAGTGGCATTCCCTGGATTCCCCCGGTACAGCCAATACCAGTATCCGATTGGGACTGAAAGGCGAGAAGAACGAAATTTTTCTTTGTCAAAAACCTTGCTCTTGGTCATCCATTCTCCTTTCTTTTTCGTGTTGCGCCCGTCCTGTAGCCTCATTACTTCCCCCACCTACGGTCCACATTCCTGCACTTACAACAGTATCTTGGACTAAAACGCCGAATGACGCAAAACGGCTGTTTTGCTGGGAGAATGGAAGTTATCACAGCGTACTGTGCCACATCTGGATGCATGCCAATTCGGTGGTGGAGAACGTCGGGGTTCCACCATGTCCCCCTCCTGCAGATACGGTGCAACACCCGTACATCTGCACTTCCCAGGTGCGCCCTGTCGCTGATAGCCACAGGAAGTGGGCGTCTCCCTTCCACACACTGAAAGCGTCTTTTCATCCCACCCCACAAGCACACGCTGTTCTTGCAATCGCAGCGTCCTCCCAATACACCTGTTTCTTCCCCAATACAGACCCGTACCTCTCACATCTTTGATCCGCACCCCTAGCTTCTCAGTACCCAAGGCACCCATACCCCCCAAATCCTTGACCCCAGCAACATGTCCCCCTTTGCTACCGACGAGTTGAACCAGTTGCAAAAGGAAATCCTCGCCAAAAATCCGGCCGATGTGTTGCAGTTCTGCGCCAACTACTTCAACACCAAGTTGGCGATGCAGAGAGTCCACCTGTGGCGAGTTCAGGCCAAGGCCAAAGCCGCCGGAATCGACTTGTTCCCACAAATTGACTCTGTTGCTGTGGACAACAGAGGCTTGGGCGTGATTCCCAGCACGCGCCAGCCCCTGTTCAAGTCTCCGTTTGGCGACAATGACCCGCATTCGGACCACTCGAGTGCGCCGCACGAAAAGAGCGCCGACCCGGCGGCCGGCGGCGCCGGTGGTCTCTTCAAGGGCAACTATGGCGTTAGCAGCACCGCGCCCAAGGCTCCATTGAAAGAGCTCGACCCTAACGACCCTGCTTCCACCAACTCAGCGCGTCCACCGCAGAAACAGCTCAACAAGCTCCCGGTGGCGTTCAACGCCAACAGAAGAGTTTCTGTGTCGGCGGAGGCCATGAATCCCGACAGCTTCAAGAGCGACTCGTGGAAGCCGCCGGTCAACGACTTGTCCGAGGACCAGCGCGCGGAATTGGCCCGCACCTTGTCCCTGAACTTCTTGTTCCGTCAGTTGGACATCAACTCCAAGCAGACGGTGGTGGCGGCGTTGACGAAGAAACAATTCCCCCAGGGCGTGGAGATCATCACCCAGGGCGACGTTGGTGACTACTTCTACATCATTGAGTCCGGTACTGTCGACTTTTACGTCAACGGCACCAAGGTCAACACTGCGGGCGACGGCTCGTCGTTTGGTGAATTGGCGTTGATGTACAACTCGCCCAGAGCCGCTACCGCGGTTGCGGCCGACAATGTCACCTGCTGGGCATTGGACAGAGCCACTTTCCGCCGTATTTTGTTAGAAGGTACTTTTAACCGCAGAATCATGTACGAGGACTTCTTGAAGGACGTCAAGGTGTTGGCCGGCTTGACCCACCAGGAGAGATCCAAGTTGGCTGATGCTTTGAGCACGGAAATCTACCACGCGGGCGAAAATATCGTCACTGAGGGTGAGACTGGTGACAAGTTCTACCTCATTGAGAGCGGCACCTGTGAAATCTCCAAAAAGGGCGAAGGCGTCATTGCTACCATTGGTAAAGGCAAATACTTTGGTGAGGTGGCGTTGTTGAACGATTTGCCCAGACAAGCCACCGTCAAGGCGGTGGACACCGTGATTGTTGCTACTTTGGGCAAGTCCGGTTTCACGCGGTTGTTGGGTCCCGCCCTCGATGTGTTGAGAAAACAGGACCCTACCGTTCACTAAGGCGCTCTGTGTGAGTCGATTCTATATAGCGCTGACTTTTCTATTTACGCTTCTCCACGATGCGGTGTAGGCTAAAGCGGATTGTGACTGAAGTAGAGACATGTCGCGGCGAGAACGGTTGGCCTAAAAATTGCTGTACGTACCAGGGTGCTGCAGCACTTGTTTGCTCGAGTGGGCTTAGTAGCTAGCGGGTCATCCATTGCAAGCATGTGGTGAAGGTAATTAATGACAATTAAGGATCTATAATGTGCTACAATTAAGGAGCTACAATGAACCACAATGAATGGACGACGAGGGGGGGATATTACCACAAAAATACCCTCCACGAATTGAATTCAAAGTACAAATAAATATATCTCTCATCACATGATCTAGTACGGGTGAAGCTTCAGGGTAGATAGCCTGCCCGTGAGCCTATACGACTGTGCATATCTACCGCACGAAAAACTCCACATCGTATCATTCCTAGCCAATGTTCCCCTTTTCTCTGCTCCTCCCTCCCACCACCCCCCAAGGTGGCTTTTTGCCCCACTGGTTGCTTTTCATCTCGGTGGTGTCGGTTTTCAACTCCGCCCAGACCTACTTGATCAAAGATCTCAGTCTTACCCGCAAAGTGTACTCGTCTGCACCCCAAACCGAAGTGACAAACTTGAGTGCTCGTACTTTTGGAACCTGGACGTTTTTGACTTCCATTGTTAGATTCTACGGTGCCTACAACTTGGTGGGCAACGAGACCATGTACACACTCTGTATCTGGACTTTTGCTGTGGCCGGCCTTCACTTCGCTTCGGAATGGTTGTGGTTCAAGAACTGCAAGCTTGACAAGGGTTTGGCGGGCCCATTGATTGTGGCGTCTTCCAGTTTGTTCTGGATGTTTTCCCAAAGAGACTTCTACCTCGGTCTCTAGATATGGTGTATCCATTGCCCTGGTGAATCTATCTGCGAAGAATTGGAGAAACAACCGGCTCATCTGGCTCACCGATCTGAACTACAATTTCTAATTGACGATCCTGCTTCAAGCACAGCCATATCTACCAATGTAAATGATATCTCCACCTCCGTCATCTCATCATTTTTTTCCCCGCTGTAGTCTTAGGGTCTAAACCGTTATGCAATGATGACTTAACCATAGCCACCTTACCCTTCACCCACCCACCCACTCTACCAAGTACGTCAAAGTTTCCACAAGAGCTTCAAAATCAGAAACAGTGCTGAATTGCGACATAATTGCGCTTTTGGCCTTTTTAGGCACTAACCACTCGGCTATTGTTTCTGGTGGAGCAGGCGATCTGTGCGCACCTTATCAAAATTTTTCGTTATCTTGTCAGATTTTTCACCACTTTACTCTTTCATTAATGGGTATTGAACTTGAGGAGCCTTCTCTCACGCACGACAACGCTCAAGTGTATAAAGACCTCTTCGGAGGTACCATGGGTGGTATTGCCCAGGTGTTGGTTGGCCAGCCTTTCGATACGGTCAAGGTCAGATTACAATCTGCTCCAGAAGGCGTATATTCGGGCGCTGTCGATGTGGTCAAGAAGCTTGTGGCCAACGAAGGAATGGGCGGTTTCTATAAAGGTGCATTGACCCCCTTGGTGGGTGTTGGTGCCTGTGTGTCGGTGCAGTTTTCCGTCAATGAGTTCATGAAAAGACACTACGATCGTCAATCTGGAGGAAAACCCTTGACTCTCGCACAGTACTTCAACTGTGGTGCAGTGGCTGGTTTTGCCAACGGTTTCTTGGCTTCTCCAATCGAGCACGTTCGTATCAGATTGCAGACCCAAAGTGGTAGCGTCAAGGCGTTTTCTGGTCCGATCGACTGCTTCAACAAGCTCTACAAGTCCAACGGCTTGTTCTCCGGTGTGTTTAAGGGTTTGTCTCCTACTTTGGTCAGAGAGAGTATCGGTATGGGTATTTACTTTGCCACCTATGAGGCGTTGGTGGCCAAGGAGTTGACCAAGAAATCCAACTACCTCAGATCCGACATTCCAGGCTGGAAACTTTGTATGTATGGTGGTTTGTCCGGTTATGCCCTTTGGATTGCCATTTACCCTATTGATGTGCTCAAGTCCAAGTTGCAGACCGACTCTTTGGCTCTGCCAAAGTACAAGGGCTCTTTGAGCGTAGCTAAAGATGTGTTCAAGACTAGGGGAATCAAGGGCTTTTACAAGGGCTTCATTCCAACTATTTTGAGAGCTGCTCCTGCGAACGGTGCCACATTTGCTGTGTTCGAGCTTACCATGAGGCTTATCAACTAGTGGTCCGTCGGGTGGAAACGCTATATGGTCCGTATTTATTCCAAGCATAATACCAAAACGATTTAATTCAACTCAGCTATGGCTGTGTCACACTGGCCATTTATTGCTCTCTCGTAGGACCCGCTTACTTCGATATCGAGATATCATTTATCCAAGAATATATCCTCTATTACTAATCCCTAAAACCTTACCTTGAACACTATATGCTCTATTCTTTTCGGTTTCGCATTCCCTCAGAACCTTCAGGCTGAGTCATTTCGAAACCACCGCTCCCATAATCTTTAGAATCGATCTCTTCAGTATAGTCACCTGGATTTAGATTCCTGATGAACTCCATAAAGTCCATCGAAAACTCTCCTCCAAATTCGTACCAGTCTGTTCCCATTATTTCGGCCATCTCACATTCGGTGCTGAATTCCTCTGCGGTTACTTCTTCTTCTTCATTCGCGTTCCCTTTCTGTTGTTTTCTCAATCTCCGGTTGAAATCCTTGTCAATGCGGAGGTGCAATCCGGGAATGAAATCCACAATAAAGAGTAAAACCAAGGTAACAGCAGATGCATATGCCGCAACGACAACAATTCCCACCACTTGGTACCCAAGTTGGACCCAATGATGTTCCACCCATCCGCCCTCGGACCCATAAAGATTATCAGCAAATATTCCAACTAGAATGGAGCCCATGATACCACAAATGCCATGTATAGCAAAAATATCGAGAGCATCATCCACATTAAGCCAGTACTTCACTCTTGTAGCGAGATTTCCTGTCACGCCTCCCACTAAACCACAAACAATACCTTTCCAAAAGCTGGATCCGGTGCTTACATACCCTCCACAGGGAGTAAAAACGACCAAGCCACTTATAAGTCCAGAGCTGAATGAAATCACAGAAAAGACCCTTTTTTTAGGAGACTCGCTCATTAGCGTCAATTTCTCGCTTGATACAATGTCAGATGCATTCTCGGCTTCCACGTCACCTTCTAAAGGTGTTGCTGAGATGTAATAGTCAATGAGGCACCAAGAAATTCCAGCACAAGAAGCACAAAGAAGTGTGTTGATTATAATCAAAAAGGACGTTCGGGAGAATTTGAAATCGCATCCAGCAATGAAGCCACACCATCCATACACAAGAAACGCTGATCCCACAACCATATTCAAATTGCTTGAACTTCTATAATTCGTTAGGATCTTGGGATTTCTTGGACCCAAGTAGTAAGAGTATATCAAGCCAGTAAACCCTCCCAAAACATGAATACATGTTCCTCCTGCAAAATCAAGAACAGGGACATAATTTTGCTGTGTTGAAAGCCATCCGTGTGAGTTCCAGACCCAATATGTCACTGGATTATACACTATTGCGGACCACAAGAAGAGGAACACAAGCATGGGTATAAGACGACCACGTTCCGCAGTGCAAGCAGGGAAAGTGATCACCACTGTTATCACTTTCATTAGTCCATTAAATAGAAAATGTAGTTCTGCAAGGATCTCGCCTCTGGGTGTGGAATACATGCCATTAGTATGCTTGACTTCTCGTAAAACGGCGTATTTCAAGCTGCCGATAAATTTGTTTGCGGACACGCCATAACAGAGAGAGTATCCCCAGATGAACCAGTCAATTAAAACTAATGCGGAAAGTATGAGAGGCATCGCTAGCATCGTGAAGGAAGATCTCCGTTGGGTCAACCCCGAATAAACAAGAGAAATTCCCAAAATCACCAGAAAAAGCAAAAAAGTGCAGACCAACATGTAGACAGAGTCGAGAGCCACATCTGTACTGAGCACATCGGACATATTAAGTATTTGACTCTAATATTTTCCTTTCGTAGAAGCAGATAATTAGCAGTAATGTTGGTGTTCGTGAGTTGGTGAACAAAAAGTGGAGGAAACCATATCGCAGATGACGTATCGCGGGTGAAAATTATCACTCGTCTGCAGTCTATCGGTAGCAGTATCTACTTAGGCACGTTTTACAAAACGGCGTAAGTACAGCTTTACTTGCTCCTCGGTCAATGTGTCTTTTGAGAATGGCGCATCCCACGCATGTGGAGTAGTCAGAATTATTTCCCGCCGTTGCAACGTTGTAACCGTTTGTAACCATCTGGTGTACCTCATGATGCTTATAGTCTGTGCGAAAGGTTGAGGTGTTCAGAGGAAATGAATAGTTGTGATTTCCCGTGTAGATGATAAGAGGAGGGGTGTAGTTGCGCCATATCTGAAATGAAGTATCATCCACTTGCTCGTCGTCGGAAATCTCATCCACAAACTCGGGGTAATCGTTATTAATATCGCACCCTAGAAAGAGTGGATACTGCCGCACGGACTTGTCCATATACTCTTCTGGGGTGGGCACCCGGGGAAAAATACTTCTTTTGGTGTTGTTCTTTACAAAGACAGGTGTTTCACGAGTTGGAGTCGGTGTATGGTACCTTTCTGCTGTCCTTTGTAGAGATGTCCCGTTTGGAAAGTTATCCAATTCGGATCCAATATCGACTGCAAAGATGATATCAACGCTTCGATCTCTCACTAAAAATGGATTGAGAGGAATATTCTGGCCATCATCACCTCCATCTGCCAAGTATAATTTTTTGTTCCTCGTCACAGAACGGCCTGTCTTGCTGTTTTTCATTCGGTAGAATGGATTTGGAGAGTACACAGCGTATTCGGGTCTGGCCCGGGACAGTAATGCATTCGTAATGCCAAACATTTTAAGAACTCGAGACAAGAGCTGCGACGACTCCAGCTCCATCCTCAAAATCATATTGAACACATACTCGAATAGAGTGTTGAAAATACTGGAAGATGTGCCAGTGATGAAGCCTAGATTATCGTACCCCATGACACAAATGGTAGCATTATCGGACGCAGCTTTAAGTAGACTGGACCCATTGAAAAGGGGAGTTCCGAGATACATTGTGTCGGCAAAGCAATTTAGATACGAATCCCACGAGCCAAACTCAAAAGGATTAAATTCGTAAACGTGAGATTGGATGCTGTTCTCCTCTACTCCTGGTGCTTTTTCCACTGAGCTAACAATTGGAAATGGCTGGGCATGCCGTTGAAACGAAGGTAGGTTTCGAATGGAAGAGAGTGTCACATCGGTGTACTTGTTCAAAGACGGAAATACCTTGCGGGCCAAAGCACGTCCCCAGTAATCAGTCAACGACGTCGGATATCCGGTCAAACGCTTGGCTCTCACCTCAATGTTCAAGTCCCTGTAAAAGTCAAGCGTTTGTCTCATTGAAGGACGGGGACCCTGCGATACAGAGGAGTTACTGCTCGAGAAGAAGGCAGAAAGAATAGAGGGGACAATAGACTCCCTTAAAGAAGAGAAAGAGCGGTCTTCGGCCTTCGTCAGACCCTTTGCATCTAGTTTTTTCCGAATGCGGTCAACGTCTACGTTATTCATACCTTCCAATACAGGTGTTTCGAGTCTTGATGCAAGTTTGGCAATATTATCTGCCATGGGCTCGTCATCGTTCAACAAGTTATTCACCACGATCCACAGTCCCCCGGATATCCCTGCAATGTACGTTGAGCTTTGAAGAATGCCACCCAAATGGCAATTTCCTGGAGTTCGTTCGTCTAGTGCCGTCAAAAACCCTGCCCCAATTAGCATGGCTCGAAACCCTCCCCCAGATATGGCTACGGCTATGGTGGAAGAAGATACGAGCGGTAGACCCTTTGCAGTGAGAAATTGGTCGAGGTGAGGTTGGGCTTTGGCTCTTCTATTTGTCACGTAGTGGTATTCCTGCTGCCCTAGTTGCTTTGCGGTTAGGAATTATATAGCGAAAACATGAATTGAGAGACATACTTGGTCCGCTACCCGAACTAAGGGTGACAGCAGCAGACACAAAGAGAGGTACGGGGCATAAGAACCAACAGCCACCGCAACAAACGCAAATGCTGCCGTTACAAGAGACGCTAACATAGGATCTAGGAGAAAAGAGGCTCAAACACACAACGCCGTATTTCGTATTTTCTCGGTGCGCACAAAAATGATAACATCTATAATATTGACATATAGAAATAAATTAAGACTAAACAAACAGCGAACTGCTGCAAAGGAATTAATGATTAAATGACAGAGCAGAATTAGTAATCCGCTTAGAACTCCTCATCAGAGGAGACGTAAGCGTCACCCAACTCCTTCTTCTTCTTCATTCTCTCCTTCTTCTTCTTTCTCAACTCGGCAGAAGACAACTTCTTCTTCTTCTTAGCGGCGGCAAGCTTGTTACCCATGGCATCGAACTTGTCCTCCTCGTCGTCGTCCTTCTTCTCGATTCTTGGACCAGCACCTTGACCTTGGACCCAGTTGTGACCAGATGGGGTCATTCTACCGTCCAAGACAGCCCAGACTTCTTCAGTCAAGTCCTTGGTGAACTCAGCAGAGTGAGTAATGATGACAATACCACCCTCGAAAGTCTTCAAAGCCTTAGACAAAGCACCCAAAGAGTCTCTGTCCAAGTAGTTAGTTGGCTCATCCAAGACGATCAAGTGAGGTCTTTGCCAGGTACAAGCAGCCAAGACCAACTTGACCTTTTGACCACCAGACAAACCTCTGATTCTAGAGTGAGAAACCAACTCAGGGTCCAAGCCCAACATCTCACAGTGGACTTCGATCTCCTTTCTGGTCAATGGTCTGAATTGACCGGAAGCCAAAGCCTCCTTCATGTCAACCTCAGCAACCATCTTGGAGTGGGTCTCGACCAACTCACCTCTTGGCAACCAAGCGTTGTCAACAGACATCATTGGAACCCATCTCTCGTTCTTCATGCCGATGTTCTCACCCAACAAGAAAGAACACTCGTACTCGTAGGTGTTCTTGAACTTTCTTCTACCGTGAATACCTTGGATTCTTCTTGGGGTACCCTCGATCTTGAAGATCTTGTTCATGGCGTTCTCATCGTCCTCGTTGATTTGTCTGTTAGCTCTGTCCATGGTCTCTCTGTCCTCACCAGTTTGGAATCTCCATTGAATGTACTCAGATGGAGTCTTGTCCAAGTGGTTATCGATGTGAGCGAAAGCGTGTTGCTTGATGTAAGCGATACGACAGTTCTCGTGGACGTAAACCTCACCCTCAGTTGGCAACAACTCACCGGTCAAGACGTTAATCAAGGTAGACTTACCGGCACCGTTTGGACCAATGACGGCAATTCTAGAAGACAAAGAACATTGGAAGTTAATGTCTCTGATTTGAGGCTTGCTGGTACCTGGGTATTGGAAGGTCATGTTAGAAACCTTGACAATAGCCTTTTGCTTGGTCTTGACACCCTCCAAGAAACCTGGCTCAGGGAACTTGAACTCGATCTCGGAGGCACCCAACTCGTAGTAAGATTGAGCAGATGGGCACTTCTTGACGAACTCAGACAAGTTACCCTTGTACTTTCTCAACTTGAAACCTTCGTAGTGGATAATGTACTCACAAACGTTGTCCAAGAAACCGGAGTCGTGGGAAACAATGATAGAAGTGATACCACAGGTCTTCAAGTAGTTGACCAACCAAGCAACGTTGACAGTGTCCAAATGGTTAGTTGGCTCATCCAACAACAAGATGTCGGCGTTCTTCAACACAGCTCTGGCCAAAGCCAACTTCATCTTCCAACCACCGGAAAGGGAAGCAATTGGCATAGCAATCATCTCCTCGGAGAAAGCGAACTCTCTCAACTTGTCCTCGGCGGCTTCCCTGGTCAAACCAACCATACCGTCAGCAAGAACGAAGTCGACAACGGAGGTTTCAGCGTCAGTACCGTCAATGTCGTGCTCGACGTAAACAGTTCTACACTCATCTTGGGATGGGAAACCCTCGACTTGACCGTTGGCAATAGCTCTCATCAAGGTGGACTTACCGGCACCGTTAGGACCACACAAACCGTATCTTCTGTTTCTCTTCAATCTGAATTGGGTCTTGTTCAACAAGATCTTGGCACCGTAAGCCAAAGAGAACTCACAGTTACACAAGTCCTCTCCGTCGTCCTCCTCGTCCTCGAAAGATGGTGGGGCTGGGATGTTGTCGACGGCTCTCTTTCTGAATTCCTCAATGATTTCCTTGGCCTCAGCTTCGTGCAAGAAGATGGTGGCGAAAGGCAAGAGGTTCTTCAACCAAGACTCTGGTTGGATGTCTCTCTCGTCAATCAAGTTACCGGCGATAGCGGCAATGTAAGACTTGGCAACGTTGAATCTTTCACCAACGTTCTTGTCCTTGACCAATTCCTCAAAGACACCCAAGGTGACTGGAATGTCACCGGCAGTAGACACCTCTGGGATAGCATCATCGGCACCAACGGCACCAACTCTTCTCAAAGTGTTCAAGGCTCTTTGGGTAACACCACGGGCCTCAGGGTCGGCGATGGTGGCAAAGTTGGAAACCAAAGCTGGCAACAAGGTGCTCAAGAAAGGAGCAACGACTTGAGGGTCGTCGACCAACTTACACATGTTGTCAACAATGACAGCAGCCTTTCTCTTGATGGCAGTGTCACGCTCGGCCAAACCTCTGGACAACAATGGGGCCATGATGGACAAAGTGGCCATGGTGACCTCAGAGACGAAAGTGGTGGCACCCAAGACGTGGACGGTCTCTGGGACCTCGGTTGGCTTGGCGATACACTCAATCAACTTTGGAATAAACTTCTCGATATCCTTGTTGTCGATGGTCTCGGTGGACTTGGTCATGGTGGCGTGAGCAGCCTCCTTGACATCCTTCTTGGTGTCCCACATGGCCTCAGACAAGGAAGGAATCAACTCAGGCATTCTCAAGGCGATTTGGGCCTTGGCGGTGTCAACCAACTGGGACACGGCCTTCAAGATAGCAACCTTCTCGGTCCACTTGTTGGTGGTGGACAAGTTCTCCATCAAACCTGGCAACAAAGCCTTGATGGCGGTTGGGGTGATGGCAGTGGAGATGGCCAACAAAGCGGAGGCGGCGGCAGCAGCAACATCCTTGTTCTTGTCACCGGCTCTAGCAGCAACATCAGTGGCCAAAGAGACAATGTATGGCTCCACGGAGGGAGTCATGCCAGAAGAGATGTGGTTGTAAGCAACCAAGGCGGCGGTGGCAATACCGGCGTCCTTGTTGTTGATCTGCTTCTTCAAGTCAGCAAAGAACTCGACTGGGACATCGTGTTCAATGATGGAAGAGTTCAAGAAAGAAGAGACGTTGGAAGCGGCCTCATCCTTGTTGTCAGCAACTTGCAATTTGCTCAACAACTCGGAAAGGACTTCAGCAGAGTACTTGGATTCGGCAGACATCTTTCCAAAGCTTTGGTAGAAGAAAAAAAAAAAGAAGAGAAAATGCGACGAATATAAATGCATAGGCAAATATACCAAAAAAAAATTTTCAACCGCGGCGTGTGCAGGGGGGCCGGCGTTTCTTTTTTCCTGCTCCGCGTAATCCTCAGCATGTTCTCACGCTGCCTGCTGGTGCCTTCCTGTTATTGGTCGGCTACAGTGCACCCACCGAGTGCTAGGCCATTTACAGGCCATATACAAAAAGTGAAAAGTCCTTTTTCCTCAACCGCAAGCCCATTGGTTCGAATTTTGGTCTTTTGCTTGGTGCATTGGCCTTAGTGTGGTCCTGGTCAATTTTATTAGC
Source organism: Clavispora phyllophila (assembly GCA_030674715.1). Classification (NCBI taxonomy): domain Eukaryota; kingdom Fungi; phylum Ascomycota; class Pichiomycetes; order Serinales; family Metschnikowiaceae; genus Clavispora; species Clavispora phyllophila. Next base: position 43,984 of record JAKUAN010000019.1, read on the forward strand.
CAATCACCGCAACGCGCGATGGCTGGGCTCATACTTACGTAGCCTCATCGCGCAGATACCCGCTCGCGATGACTTGCGGTAAATGCTAGAGAGGGTGAAAGAGGCAAACAACGTCTTTGTTAAAGGTATCGTATGTTTTTTTTTTTCTTGATTTGCCATTGCCGTTTATGCGATCTACCAGTTTTTTCTGTCGTCGGGGCGACTTTCTCTTCTCCCTTATACTGCTGGTTTCATTGGCTACGTTTATCATGTGCTTTATACACTCCCTAATACTGAAACACCACCTGATCCATGCTTGTCCCAAACAAGGATTTGGATGGCAAAAATCTCAACCCGCGAAGAGGAGGAAGGGGAAACTGTTTGTGTGTAAGAAATCCTGGTTCAGAATCTGTTTTGTTTTCTTTTTTTCTTATTTTCCGGGTGTGAAGCATTGAGTTTCCCGGAGTGTTTGGAGAGTGTGTTTCAGTCTATAGTGGTTACTGTAGTTTGCAGTAGTAGGGTGGAGCCAGATGGAAACTTCGTTCATGGTTGAGTAGACTTCTCGAGTGCGGTTTTGCGCTTTAGCCGTTCTTTGCATTTTTAAGCAATGCTTCTTTATTCCGGTTAATCCTACTTTTGGATAAAGGCCACATAATTGCGGAAAAGTCACAAACGCATGCTCTCAGTTGTTCGCAGGGAGCCCACGCTAAATGAACAGCCATGTAGTAAAGTAGCTTGAACAGATATTCCAGGCCCAATTCACCAAAACTCAGTTGGACCGCCATCTACTCCCAGCTACACCAGGTTACATACGTAATATATCGTTCTGTTATAAACAAGCGGCCGACACATAACCGGCCACACATGTATCGTTCTTCCCTGTAACCATGCGACTGGATCAGTCCTGATCCTCAATCGGAAGATCGTCTTTCGGGCTTGCCTTTTTGGCTCCGGTTTTGGCGCTCAGATCATATTCTACCTCGATTTCACCATCCGCAGCGCCAGCCTTGGCGGCTTTGCCCTTGGGTTTGCCCACAGATCCAGCAGCCTTGATGTCCGCATCAGCCTCGTCAGCACTGTCCACAGTAATCTCAGCCTTGTCGGTGCCGGCCTTGGCCTTGGCCTTTTCGGCCCCTTCAGCCTTTTCAGCCTTTTCGGCCTTTTCGGCCTTTGTGACCCCTTCAGTCTTGTCCGTCTTATCGGTCTTGGCCTTGGTCGTAGCGCCCTTCTTGGCCTTGCGCTCCAACTCCGAGTCGTACCGCGAATTGAGCTTCTCGCGCATGAGCGCAATCTCATCGTCCTCGTCTGCATCGACGCCGGCCTTCTTCGCCGGCTTCTCAGGCTTCGACGACTTGGCCGCCGAATCCACATCGGTGCCGCGGGTCGCGCGGAATCCGCCGTTGGCGCTGCCGTCGATGGCCTTCTTCTTGGTTTTGCCGTCTACCACCAAATCTTCGTCGTTGCCCACCACAGGGGCCTCGTTGACCATGCCGCCCTTGGGCGCCTCCATCACCGCATGGCCGTACTCGCCTTTGGAGTTCTGCACCTTGTTCAGCGCCAAATCACCCTTTTCGTTCTCCTTCTGCTCGCCCTTGGCCGAATCCACAAGCTTGCCCACATCGCCGCCAAGCGAGCGCTGGACGTCGGCCACGTTCTCGATCTCAAACGACGACGCGCCCTTGGGCTTCAACTCCTGGCCCACCATATAGAGACAGAGCGAAAACAAGATTAGCATCACCACGTAGCCGCTCAACTTGCGGGTATTGGTGAAGAAGAACTGGCGGGGCATGCTGTCGTAGGCCGAGCCGCGCTTGTTGGGTTTCATGTAGTAGGGCCTGGGGAGCCCGTTATCTTTGTAGGAGCCTTGCATTTTCGCGGGATATTTGCCTTCAGCAGTGTTGGGTATGGCAGGACCAGTTCAGTAGGATCCACCAGAACACTGGGTGACAACAGAAACGAACAATCGGAGTGAAGCAAAGGGATGGCGCGACAACACGAGTGCGGTGGCAAAGAAGTAGAAGAATCCGAGAAGTTGAAAACGGGAAAAAAAAAAAAATTATCGGTGCTTTAACGCAGTGGGGTGTTTGCGTTTTGCTATCGCCTCAGAAGTTTGGAGTGGATTTCTACGCGGTTTTTTCTCGTCGCCCAAGGGCCGGGACCTGTATGCACTCCGGGAAAATAAAATCCGGGGTTTTGGCACAACCGGCGGGCGGCGTGGTGGGGCGCCGCTGGCGGCTGCTACAAGGTGTGACACGCTTTGTTGTGCTGTAATTAGACTCAGACGCGAGCAAAGTTTTGGAATTTTTTTTTCGGCTCAAGCGTGGCGCACGCTGTTGGTGCATTCATGTCAGACCCCTTTTGGCCCGGTCCAGACCTCAGCCCGCCTTGAGGAGGTTTGTAGGCGCGCGGATGGAGACCCTGGCATGCGTGCAGGACACCAGACCGCGATACGGCTATATTTCCATTATGTGGAAGATTTTCCGTGCGCTCGGCTACCCAGATCGTAAGATGACGGATACGGTTGCGAATCTATTGTTGGGTATTCTCGAAACCGTTGCCCGGTTCCGCCCTGACGGTGTACGTGGAAAAAAAAAAATGAAAAAAAAAGGCCCAATGTGGACTGTTGTCAGTACAGACAGCCAAATGGCGTAGAGAAGCCGAAAATAGCCCGGAACCACCACAGGCATTGGGTGGAATATTGTTCTATAATTCTATAAATCACGCCCGCGGCGCTAAATCGATCCACATGTGCTGGAGTTTCTTTCCGCACTTTGTGTAGCGATACCTAGTCCCCATATATATATATACACTAACTTCGCGCACCACAACTGCTTCTGTTTGTGTTGCACTTCACCATGCTTGCACCCACAGTCGTATTTGGATTTTCTCTTGTAATTTTAGTTTTCCTCCCTGGCGCCAATGCCACGCCGCCCGCATGCTTTTTGTCGTGTCTCTCGCACGTGGCTCGGATATGTCCCAATCTCTCCGATATTGCCTGTCTCTGTGATTCTCAAGACTGTATTATCCCGTGTCTTGAAAATAGATGCCCGGGGATCTCATTTCTCAGCTCCAGAGATCATTACTGGGGTACATGTTTGGAACATCACCATCCCAGCCAGGCAAAGTGTCTGGTTCCCCCAAACATGCTTTTTGGGTGGCACGAGTATGCGAGGGTTGAAGAGTCAACGGAGTCTGCGGAGTCAGTTGAAGAGTCAACGGAGTCTGCGGAGTCAGTTGAAGAGTCAACAGAGTCTGTGAAGACCCCTAAAGACGAGGATCAATTGGGGGAACAGCAGCCAGTGGAGGAGCAAGAAGAGACATCACGCCCCATCGGAACGAACGAGGAAAATTCACACAGCAAACCGATCCAAACGAAAGATGCGCTCGAAGTGACCACCGCCAGCGAAAACCCCACACACACCCCAATCGAAACCCGCCTGGAGTCGCAGGGAGTACCTACCCAGGTCTACAGATCGCGTAGAAGTTCGCGTAAGACCCAGCCACCCGAAGTCACGACCGTATCCGAAATTGGCGTGCCGACCGAGATTGCAGAGGCAGAAGTTGCAGAAGCAGAAGTTGCAGAAGCAGAAGTTGCAGAGGCAGAGATTGCGGAACCAACCAACGCATCTTCAGACATACTCTCTTCTGCGTTTCTGGTGCATTCTCCAACGACTTCACAGTCAGCTTCGGTGTCCGCTGCACGGTTCCACGCAAAACTTCCCCAAAAAAAGTACCGGGTCAATCGCTTCAGACCCCATTAGGCTTTGGGCGTTCTTGCATCATCACCCGGACCACCTGCGGCCGGGGCACACTCACCAAACCCAATTCTCTCTTGCGCAACTTTGAAGCATCGAGTTTGTCTTCTGACATCTCCCATACGTCCGAAAGAAGCAAGTTTCCGAATGGATCCACCACCGTCAATACGCCATCCAACAACCGGCCGTCCACGATCTCGACCCGGAGATTGGCCCCGATATATGCTTTCACGTCCATAGTAGTGAAGAAAAGTATTTTTCGATCGCGCACTAGTAAAGGCTCAAGAGATGTGCCCCACTATTATCGATTCACATGCCCGGGGTTAGTTTCTGCTAGCTTTCACGGCTTCAAACAGTGCCGCCCAACAAGAACTTTTTGCTGATGCTGCTACTTTTGGCCGTTGTTGTCATACTTTTTTACTTAGTGCACAACGTCTCAATTACCTTTTAGCCACCTTCACTAATTTTACTTCGGCTACGATGATAGTCGAGAGAGATGTCTACCTCAACAATTACACTTCAAAGGAGAAAGGTTGTCCCGTGGGAATAGTAAAAAGGATGGTCTCGTGGAAGTGGTAAACCGGATGTCGACTCAAAGTCCCCGAATGTATGGCCGGCCAAGACGTTACCCGGCGCTGAGAAAAAATACTACTTAAGCGAGCACTTCGCCCATCCAGCTTTTCCTCTCTAACATCAATCGCAGCTCCGAGCTCCGCAAATGCTTGGCATGGTTTTTCTGTGACTATGTTGAGTGGGGTAGGTATCGGGCATAAGCGTAGAGAGATGAGCACGTTGCTGGGCGCCTGGCGTTGACATCTACATGGAATGCTGGGAATCAGTTGAGGCTACAGTTGTAATCACACAAACACGTAATGTTTGCTTAGTAAACCGGAGAATCCAGAATAGGTAGAAGGCAGAGGTTGATAAATCGGCCAGGCTTGGATTTAGAAACTGCGCAGTCGTATTGCCTAAAGCTGAACTCAACATGTCGCTAGTAAAACGATGAAAAAACCCTCGTACCTGGGGCATATGCATCTTCTTTTCTTCACCGACTAAACAAACAAAAGGCACACTCTACAGCATGGATATCGACAACGAGTTGTCCGCCATTCAACGCGAATACGTCTCGTATTTTTCAAAATGTGAGCTTGTGCTTGCATCAAACAAAAACGTCTACTACCCACTCCGATCAACCCCCAGCCACTTGCACATCATCACTAAGGACGGAAAGAATATCCGGGTCACGGTTAGTGTGGCCGGATGGAGTCTCGTAGACGAAAATTCCTATTTTCTGACGTTCGAGGCGTTGATGAACAACGAGTCGCCGGCATTTTACCTCACATTTGCCGACAATCTTTCCAAGAAGCTTGAGGCACTACAGTGAAGGGCCAGATCCGCCGCGCGGGCAGGCTGGGCCAGCCAAAGTCGTCTGTTGATGGCGTAGATAGATACTCAGTATATACAAGGGGTGCAGCGTCTAGTTATGCTTCTTCTTCTCCATTCTCAAGAAAAGTTCCACGTCTCCCACATCATACTTACTGTTTCTGATGTAGAAGTGCTTCTTTCTGGGCATGTACTTTTTAGGCTTGTGAACAACCTCGATGTTTCTGATGTTAGGGTTGAACAAGGGCACTCTCACCTCACAGCCAAGCTTGTTGATCTTGTTTCTGAGTAAGATGTTGGTTCCCAAGTTGAACTGGCCTCTCTTGATACCAATCACCTGGCCGGTGACGCTGGTACGATCGAGATACGTAACCTTGATGATGTCACCAGAGCGCAAGCCCTCCTTGGTGTCCACAAGGGCACTTCTCTTTCCGGTAGGGTCATGTTTCTTGAGAAGTTGTTGGTGCAAAAAGGAGATGGCGTTTTGGCCATTTCTTCTCTTTGGAAGCGGCTCGAAAACCTTGGCGGTAGTGAGGGATCTGAAAGGAGCAAAAAGTCCTGGTTTAGCCGCTGGCACGGCCAGTCTTAGAAGTTGCGAGACACCAAACATGTTGCTGGAGTAGTGAAGGTGGACAATTTTTTTCTTGTAGATGTTCGCACCACCTGCACTCTGGTAGCGTGGTAGGTGTGTCTGGGAGATGAAGTCAAAGATGCTGAGTGGGGATTCTCACTTTTGATTTATAGAATGGAGAGGAAATTGAAAGAGACAATATAAAGAAATCACGGAGATGGAAGTGGGTGTGGCCCGGTTTAGTAGATTTAGGTTTAATGTGGTGCGCACAGATATAGTAGCACGTAAATCCGCACCTTACTATGGACTACTAACTCTGAGTAAATCGCACAATCGGATACATCACGAGCCCAGCACACTCTCTACGCAGAAATGCAAAACACCCTCGTATGGGCAATCTAATATACACACATAAACACCTAGAACCGGGTCCTTCTGGTTCTGCCAGTAAACTTCGAGTCGAGAGCGACCTTACGTCCCCTCCGTCTCATGGCTTCCTTCTTCCGGTTGATATAGTCCTTTCTGCTCTCCATCTTCTTCTTCATCTTGCTGCTCAACTTCTTCGTCTGGTCCGGAGCCTCCATCTGAGCCCCCGACAAGTTCAAGTTCCGGTCCGATTGACCTGCAGTAAGAACAAGGTAATTTTTCTTGTTTCTCTTGGACTCGGGGTCGTCAATGATCAAACCACCAGCAAACCCGGCAATCTTGGCCGCTTCTAATATCGTTTGCGTCTGGGTGTCGTTCATAGGATAGAACTGGGCCACAAATTTACCACCTCTTTTCATTGCAGCGTACAACGAGTTGAAAAAGCGCAAAGTTCTCTTTTTGGGGTCCACGTTGGAAGTGTCGGCGTTACACAACCACTGGATCACCGAAATGGAGATGGCAGCGTCAAAAGTACCGGCCCGGAACGGAATACCATTACCCAAATCAGCCAAAAACAAGTCTCCTTCCACTTCTCTGTCCAATGCCGATGCCAACATGCTAGGAGCAATATCCATTCCAACCCAGTTGTAGCCTTCTTCGGTGAGAATTTCTCCCGAGAGGCCAGAACCGCATCCGAGATCAAGTAGGAAGTGGGGCAGATGCGAGTCCAAGTTCAAAAGCTCAAGTGCTCGAAGAGTCATTTTAGCCTGGATGTGCTGCACACGGGTGGACGAGGTGTACTTGAAAGACTCAGAGTCATTGTAGAAAATCTCCGGCGGAGCGATCTCTTCTGGTCTGGACATGACGTGGTGATTACTTACTTGGAGAGGACGGATGTGAGATGAGGTTAAAAAGTAGTGAGACCCGTACCTCTCTGGATGCGAATCGAGAGTAACCTTGCACCAAATCATGACTACAGTGCGAATGCCACAACTATCTCCATTTTCTAGTATGCAACGAGAGATCTTCTACGGCTGGCGAAAAAAAAAAAAAAAAAAAAAAAAACTAGTACACCAAGTATAAGGTACAAATAATTGGCGGCCCAGCCACAAAGCCGAACCAGCAAATGACATTTCCGAGTGTCTTTCTGCCGCGCATAAATGGCAATCTGCTGAAGATCACAAGCGGGATTTGCCCCATCTGGAACACTAGGAGATACCCCCGGATGCGGCCAAATATCATGTACATCACAAGCTCGTGCACGACTGACGAGATAGCAAACGTCACCAACGCTGCCTGCGTCTTTGAGAGCGAAAATGCACTGATTGACGAGTGGTATACATGGCGAAGAAGAAACCGATGCACCGGCTTATTCCAAAGTCGAGCAAACTCCGACCAGTCAGTACAAGACCACCAGGGTCCATAGAAATCACGGTCGGCGTAGAAACTGAGCTCGGCAATAGCGTTGAGAATAGTGTCCCAGATCAAGTAGAAAGAAAGCAAGTACTCTAGGAAGAAAGGTGGAATCATGTCGATAAGCACGAGGGTGTACAACTTCAGGCGATCGAGAAGCGACAAGTTCAATTCCCGCGCCTGGTTGCACCGCTCAACCAACGGATTGATGGCCAGGTCAGCCACAATCAACATCAACGAAACCACACCAACAAGGGCACAGATCTTTTCCGCCAAATACTTCCAGCGTATCTGCTTGGACCGCAAAAACACGAGCTCGTACACCACGGTGGGATACATGGAGTAGGAGAAGAAGTTGCGGAAGTTGATGTTGTGGGGAAACTTGATTAAGGTATTGCAGAGATCGGCCGAGGATTTGCTAAGCACCTCCTTATCCTTTGCCTTTTCTACTTCCTGAGACTGGTGGAGTAACTCGTACTTACAAAACCCAATGCTGCTAGTGAGAAGCACCTTGACGTCTTCTACTGAGTAGCCGCTTGGAAGTTGCGAAGTCTTTGAGTCGATATTCTCGAGACAGTATTCAGAGAATTGCAACTCGTGCAAAATTCTCCAGAGGTAGCCATTGTAGAAGCCATACGAGTGGATTTTCATCAAAATCACCAACAGGTGGAGAACCAAGAAGATGCGGCCGATCCACTGGTCGCGCACCACATACTGGGCAATGGCGTAGATCCAGAAGGTGATGAAGAAAACCTCGTACACCAGTTGAATAATCCATCCCGAACGAGACCACTCGATCCATTGATAGAGACACAAGTACTGGATCGCGTAAGCTCCGTAGGAAGAAACGTACATGGCCGCCTCGGTCAAGGCAATTCCAGGAAGACCAGATAAGAAGATGCGAAGCACCGACGAACTGTAGAAGATGTCGGAGTGGTCGAGCCACGCGTGGCAGATATCCTTCAAGATGAAAAAGCCAATCAGAAGCCAGAACAAGATGTAGAACCCGTGGAACTCGGAGTTCTTGAAGTAATCCGCATCGAAGATGGTAGTGAGCACTGGGTCTGCCACCACATCGGCAAAATTGGACTGGAATTCACCGTTGCGCTTTTTACGCCGCGACCAAGCGGAATTCAGAGCAACTAGGGCTGCAAACGCCGAGTGGACGCGAGTGGAGTTATCTTCGGCTGATTTTGCCTCCGGATCCTTGCTTCGGGTGCGGCTCTGGACCCCATCTCCTGCCACCTGCTTCGGCACAAATTGTGGTTTTGGTGTATCGCTGAGAACGTCTTGGGGATGTGATTCAAGCGGCTCGCGGGCAGTGGAAGAAATCTTCGCAAGACGGCCGAGGTCTCTTGATGTGTCGCTTCTTCTGGGCATTTTGGTTTTTGCTAGAGTCACAAATATCTGAGCGGTAGCAACAGGAGGAATGTGTGGAGTAGGTGTCTAGGCGGGGCGATAAGACGAATAACGGGAGAAGTTTGGGTTTGGGAGCCGGTCGCAGAATTGCGATTGCATGTAGTTAGGAAAGGAGAAGGACGCTGGTGTTGATGGACGTAAAAAGAGGTGGGAGAAGAAAGTGGAAGGTGCGAATGTTCCGAGAGGGTGCAGATTGGAGTCTATACGTGCGGCGATAAGCCCAAATGCGGTATAAACGGGCTTGGCATTGACAGTGCGTAGCACCTAGTAAACGATGGCATTTGTGGAATGGAGGACGTTGGCAATTCATATTTGGAATGAGAATTGTAGGTGAGGACGACTAATTTGGTATTTGCTTGGACTTTTTAGTTGCTCAATAAGATACAGCATACGTAACTTTGAATCATTAGCAGATTCTAACTATAGCAATGAGCGACGTGCCACGTAGGAAAAATATGGGTAAAGTATACTGGGATTTACGGCGAGGAGAAGATTTTACGAGGTCTTGGAGGTTTTAGAAAGGATAGGGGAAAGTAGGGGATCATGAAAGGCATCCTTGATAATTTGGAATTGGAGGTGGATTCTGGATTTGTGCGAGGAGTTTTCTGGAGACATTCAATGGGTGATGAGTGTGAGGAAAAGGGAGATCGCCAGTATTGTACTCGTGCGTTTCAATCTAGGAGAATAGTTCAATGAAAGAGATGAAGAGGTAGAGCTAGACGAGCATATGAATGCAGATACAGCCACAGATGCTAGAGAAAAGCAAATGTGGATATCATTTTATACTAAATGAAGTAGTAATAGAGAAGGTACTCATAAATACACTGGATAGTAGATAGTAGGTGTTAGATAGTAGGTGTTAGATAGTAGATAGTGATAGTAGATAATAGATAGTGACAGTAGACAGTAGATAGTATATAGTATATAGTAGATAGCAGATACTAGATAATAGACACTAGACACTAGACACTAGACACTAGACACTAGACACTAGACACTAGACACTAGACACTAGACACTAGATACTAGACACTAGATACTAGACACTAGACACTGGATACTAGATACTAGACACTAGATAACAGAAACCACTCTCTCCAAAGACTAGACCAGACACTATTCCAGACACTCGCACACAGAATCCGTGAATGCCTTAATCAACCCAACTACAGAGCTTTTCCTCTCCAGTGGCTCTCCGATCAAGTAGCCCCACTGCCACACCCCTACAACCCAGTTACAATACACTATGTTCAGGCGCAGCCGCAGCCGCAAATATCTATAGACAAGCTCACCGGTAAACCCTCTCAAACGGCCGGGTGTCGTTGAAACACGACTTCCACACCGTGTCCACCACCGCCTCGGCCGCATCCATGGAGTCGCACTTGGGGTTGGCCGAAACAGAGAGAACAGCCCGTCGGCGGATGCACAGCTGGAACTTCTTGCCAAAGTCCGCTAGGCCCGTCTTGCGGATCTCGTTCATGATGCGGCACTCGCCACTGAGCATCGACGCCCGGATCTCGGTACACGCGTGGTGTCTCAAGTTGGTGAGGTCCACCTTGAACTTCAAGTAGTCGTACGCGTGCACAAGCTCGTGCGTCAACACGTCCTCGAGCTGCCACTTGTTCTGGAGCCAGTTGGAGCACAACAAGATGCCCATGTCGGGATGGAACCCGCCGCCCTTGAGATCGTCGCACGGCGCACACGAAATGTTGTTGGGGCCCAAGTTACCGCCCAACCGGCGCACATGGCCCATCATAAACGTCACCAGAGGCGAGTACCGGAGCATCCAGTCGCGGTACTCCTCGCACTGGGCACAGTTGTTACCAAAGTGCTTGGCGCGGTAGTCTTGCTCGAACTGGGTCCTTTCGGCATCGGACATGCCGAGACCGGTTCGGTACGCCAACGAGCGGCGCCACCACTCGAACCCGGAGGGCGGTGCGGCGTTTGGGGTTTTCTCCTCGCCCGTGTTGGCCATAGTGGTTTGATTGAGTAGTAGGTGAAGTTGGTGAGCGCGCGCCTAAGGTGGAGGAAAGAGGTGGAGGAAAGAGGTGGAGAAGACAGGAGAGAGAATAGCGCGGGAGAACGAGAGACCCAACGGGTGGAAGTAGGAGCGCGGAGGCAGCTGGAATAAGCAGCTATCCCCGGAGTTCCCCATACGGCAGAAACCCGTTTTTGCTTGGGGTTATGGCTATACCCATGCGACAAGACTGCACCAATCACACTGGAGTCACACCGCACAATGGGGAATTCAGCGTAGCTCTTCTTTAGCTTCTGGAATGTCTTAATCGCTCGTCTGATGCTTCTCGTGTATTTTCTTTCGTATGCTCTCTCCAAATTCGCTCTTCTCTATTCTTGTCCTCCTCTCGGTTTCGGCCCCGGCTCTGGGTCTTCGCACACCTGCACTCTTACCGATGCTCTGACAGTACACCTTTTTCCCCATGGTCTCCAACATCTGGGTCGCTGCCGCTGATAACGAAGTCAGCACTGTTTCCGACTACCTCGCATCGGGCGCTTTCGCTGCAGACGCCAAAGACCCCAACGGCTACACTCCTCTCCATGCTGCGGCCTCCTATGGTCATCGCGACCTCTTGAAGTTGTTAGTGCAAAAAGGTGGCGACATCAACGTCCAGGATAACGAGGGCGACACGCCGTTGCACCATACCGAGGATGTGGAAACCGCCACGATGATGGTGGAGCAACTTGGCGCCAACCCCAAGCTCAAAAACGCCGAGGGCCAGACCGCGGCTGATTTTGTTGAAGAAGAGGATGAGTTCCCCGAACTAGCGCGCTACTTGCGGTCGTTGTCGCACGACGAAGTGAAAGAGCCTTCCTTGTTGGCGTCTTTGCCGGTTCCTGGCACCGTGGATGGTCACCAGATCAGATACACCATGGAGGAGGACCAGGGAGAGATGGACGAAGAGAGAAGAAAGAAGCTCGAGGCCATCGTGAACCTGGAAAACCCAGAAGAAGCACTCAGGGACTTGGTCACGGCCGCAGTAAGAGAGGGTTTGGCGGGATACAATCAAGAGGGAGAGGAAGGGCCCAAGAGAAAGAGATGAGAGTAGGATGATCCAGGTGTCTCTTGAACTGGCTCTGGCTCTGGATCCGCTCTGACTCTGGATCGGCTCTGACTCTGGATCGGCTCTGACTCTGGATCACGGTCTTGATCTGGGCCTGAAAATCATCCAGGTTGGTTCTGGATCGGAGAATCTACAGACCCAGGGACAACTCTACGGGACGGCGAACCAACGTAAATAAACGAATACAATAATTGCCAAAACTCCAAGGTTAATTTGCCTTCTGGAATCACACGGTGTTTTCGTTCAAATAATCTACTATATCTACAATATTTACACCCTAATCTGACATAGGATGAGGCCATGGTGGGTCTCACTACTGGAGAAGCGCACTCCACTGCGAAAGATAGACTGGATATGGGGATTCCGTGCCCATAACTCTCCCCCGCCACTACCAACCTCACTATCGCCTAATTATAGCATACTCGTCCCACCACCAGGATTCAGTCGAAATTTGAAAAATTCCTCTGCTCGTTCCTTTGGCAATTTCCCGGCCCCAATCTTTGACGCCCGCCTTATTCTGACTGTACTGCCTGCACATTGCCGGCGACTCGACAAATTCGACGAGTTCTCTCCACTTTTTACTCCAGCCATGTTTAAAGCATTCTTCGATTACCTTAATGCGGAAGCTGTCAATGCTGATGGTACCGTGATGTATGTTCTTCTATGACTGCCCATTTTGTTTCTCCCCACTAACGTGCCAGCAAGACTTTCCATCAATACACGGTGGAGGAGTTGACCGAAATGACCGTGTGGCAAAGATTGCAGCTCAACGACTGGAAATTGGAGATGATCACGTTGAGTTTCATCTTTGTGTACTTTTTGTTGTACAAGGCTGGTGACTGGTACAACAAATCCTTGGTGACCTCCTTTCTCGGCGGTCTCAGAGGCGTTTTTGAAGAAAACTTCTTCCAATACGGTGTTGGTGACGGTAAGTTGTACATTAAGGACAACTCGGAGAGTTACTCTTCCTACGCCACTGGCCGTGAGAACGTCTCGGCGGTTAACATTGTGATGCGTTTGGCTCCAAGACAAAACGTCTTGATATGGATCATGGAGTTGCTTTTCAGCTACTTCACCGAGTCGGTTCCTGCGCCTGTAGACAGAGCCGAGATTGTGGTGACTCCCTCCGTGGACTACGAAAACTTCATTGCGGCTGTTGTGTCCAAGTTGGGCATGAACGAGTACAGAAAGATGAACTACTACTTGTCTTTGACCAGAACCTCCGACAACGACAAGTTGCCTGAATCGTTCGTGCACATGGGTGAGGTGGCCGAGTTCCTGGAAAAGACCTTGACTGAGAAGTTGGCTTCTTCTTTCAAGTTATCCATGGCTTCTTTCGTCAGATTTGTTGCCTTCACTGACCAGCCTATTGAAAAGCCAGAGGCCATTCGTGACTTGCTTCCTCGTCGTAGAGTGGTGATCTCGGTTAAGTTGGTTACCGGAAAGGAGCAATTGGCTCAATTATCCGAGCTTATTGCCGCTGTTCTCGAGGTTATTGACCAAATTGCTGACAAGACCATTACCTTCAAGGTGGATGCGTCGAGAAAGGTGGTCAAGAACAGAGAGATCGAGCTTTCTAAGATCCAGAAGGCAAGGGAGGCAGAGAAGCAGGCTGAATTGGCGGAGGAGAAGGCCAAGTTGAAGAGACAAGAGAGAGAGAAGTTGAGAGGCTTGTCCAGAGACGAGCAGTTGAAGGCCGAGAAGAAGGCGATGGAGAAGAAGCAGAGAAAGGCGCAAAGAAAGACCAGAATGAGAGCTTAAGACTTCGCGCATTGTATTTAGAGAGTTTACTTCGTTATCTCCTCAGACTTAATGCCCCCTTGCAATCGTCACCAGAACTGCGTGTGTAGCAACTAGTCTCTTCCTTTGCACTGGTCCACCTTCTTGGTACATCTACGGACCGTCTGTAGTACGATATATCTATTGCACATTGCCTATTACCCAAATTTATAGCTTTCCTGTGAGCCTCCAACCACGTCCCACTGGCGTGTTGAAAGGTTCAACCACTCCCGATCCCCTAGCATCGGCTAATATCCATGCCAATTCGTACCCATAAAAAGGCCTGCGGAAATTAGCCATGATCTTGCCCTCCCATTTTTCGTACATTGTCTCCTCCAACATCTCTTTGTATGTCATCTTACTCAACGTCTTAACGAGCCAACTGCGGCCAGCGTTAATGATCTTAAGGAATGTACCACACTTAGGGTACGCCAATGCATAGTCATGGATATCGATTTCGTTGTGGTGGTTCGACGTCAATGTGAGAAACCCGAGCTTAACCAACTTCGTGATTTCGCCCGTGGTGAAATCTTCGCTGGTCACAAGTAATGCTTCGGGATGGGTTATGACGTAGTGTTTGAATTTGGCCAGAGCCCCGGCATTACCGCCATCCTCAGCCATTTTTTTGTCAATCAATGCAAGGTAGTGCTCCTTTTTCACCACAACTTCCGCATTTTCGTAGCCGTACGTCACTTTGTGATCGCCTCCTCCTTTTCCGGAACGCAGAATCACCGGCAGCGCGTTGGAGATGACAAACTTCATAAGAGACCCATCCCGGACACAAAGCTCAAGACTTCGATCGACAAAAGTGTTGCCTCGGTGGTCAAACATCGAGTACAATTGGCTGACTGTGACCATTCCTCCGTAGGGAAGTTGGTTGTTTCTGTACTTGATGATGTCAGCCTTGATTTCCATAGAGAGGCCCCGAAGCAGAAAGAGGAGATCGTTCTGGGAGGATTGGGCGGTTTCTTTGGCTTCTCTGCTATAGTAGCGGCTGTGGAACACCGTTTGTTCTGCCCACTGATTGGCAATAATGCGATCGGTTGCTTCCACCAAACCACCAGACCCTCGGAGTCCGTAATCAAGCTCGATGTTGTGATCCAACACCTCTAGCTTTTCTTGTGCCTTTGGGGTTTTTCTGTGGGCTGCATCGCCTTTTTGTTTTGGTGTCAACGGAGTTCGGAGAATCTTTCGTAGTGGCGTAGGTTTGCGGATTTTGGACAGACTGGCCGCGGTTGAGCATAAACCCATTGTGGAGAAAAAAGTGTTAATGCGTGAGGTCCCCGAACGCAATACTGGCGTAAGACGGAAAAGCTCGAATAGAAAAAAGGGAAACTAGATTGCACCTTTGGATTCACACGAGGAGGGGCGACTATATATCAGAAGAGTACATCGCGGAGTACAGGTATCTAGTGAGGCATACATTGCCCGTACGAAGATAAGCGTGCCATACAAGGACAGTTAGGCACAAGTAAAAAAGGAAAGCCAACGCCAGCCAAAGAGGTGAAAAAGGCAAACCTAGTGTCTGCGTGGCTACATCAAGGTGCTAATAATTCGTTGCTATGTACAGAGGCTCACTGAACCTTGAGTTTTCTCTTGAGAATGGAAGCGTCGCCTGGAGCCAGGAATGCCCACGTATAAACACCTGCGGTGGCGATTTCATCAACCACAGCACCATCGGCGCCCGTGACCTTGATTACCGAAGCGGGCACCTCAATACCGGTCGAGTTGAACACCACCTTGGCAAGCTCGTCCCGGGAGAGAGGGAACTGCGAAACAGGCAAAGTGTAAGTAGCAGGAAGCGACTCACCAAGCTCGGCCAAGCTGTAGGCGATTTCTGGAGCAGCCTCGCCACTTTGGAAACCGGCAGCAGCCGCCGATTTGCCCTTGGCCATTCTCATGTTGGAGAACAAGCTGGACAACTCGTCCAAAGACAATGCTGGGCCCGCGGAGGCAGAAGGCTCTTCCTGGGCAGCCTCAGCGGGCTTTTCTTGCACCTTAGTCTTCTTCTCCACAACTTCTCTCTTTCTCTCCACCACAGGGATTCTAGGGCCGTGCTCCTTGGTGATGTAGCATGCCTTGTTGTCCACATGCAAAAAGTTTCTCATGAACGCAGGCTTGACACGGACAAGCTCGCCGGTCACACCCAAAGAGGGAAAATCCTTCAATAGCTGGACCGTGATGCGGTCGGACTTGGTGGACGCATTTCTTGCGAAACGCCTCACTATGCTCTGCCTGGCCAACATGGGTATAGTTGGTGAGAACGGACGAGCCGAAAAATTTACTAGTGTGAGGCCGGGATGCACGGGTGCGGGGCCCATTCGGGGCAGCGTGTGGGGCTACGTCTGCCTATGGTTTGGGTTCTAGCGGAGGCTACGGAGGTTTTCTGGACCGGAGAGAACCACGAAGTGAAAAACGGGGAGTTTTTGCCGAGATTTGGTGCAGATGTGGTTGAGCTTGTGACAGGATTTAGGCTTGAATTGTCCTTTGTGCGGCGTTCACTATAGCCACCACAAGGAAACTAAAACATACACAGTCATCGGGGTCCACCGTAACGAACTGCCCAATCTAGAACTTTCCACAGAGAATTCCTTCCACAGAGAATTCCTCCCCAGAGCATGTCTTCTTCAGATTTGTGAGGAGGTCCTGTCCCGCTTCCACTTCTCTCTCATCGGCCTTCTCTGCCGGCCCATCTCATATCCGGTATATGTACTTCACCACTACTACTCATGTCAGAGCCGTGTTCCATCTGCCTTGAAAACAACTTCAAATATACATGTCCCGCATGCGGCGCCAAAACATGCTCAGTGGAATGTGTCAAGCGCCACAAACTTCGATCGGAATGCACCGGAAAAGTGGATATCACCAAGTTTGTTCCCAACAAAGACCTAGTGGCCAACCAATCGCTTGTCAATCGAGACTATAACTACCTTCTCAATTTCGAGCGTAACCTTGAGCTCAGCAAGACGGACATTAAGGCTTCTGCCAGAAACGTGTTCAAACGAGGATTTGGCCACGGCCCGGCGCAGAAACGGCAAAAGATAGAATCTTCCCAAGATCCTCGACTTGCCCAGGTTTACCGGGTGTTTCTCAACGAGCCGCAGACTTCCATCAAACGCCAGGACACATTGGTGGTGCACTTGCCTCCAGGAATGTCCCGAGCAATGCAGAACAAGTCTGGATACGATAAAAAGGCCAGTGCTTTTACTTGGACCATCGAGTGGGTGCCGGTAGACGCCAACGGTGCTGCGCTTAAAAGTTTCATCAGCTTCCGTTTGAAAGAATCGTTGACGCTTGCCGATGCGGTTCCCCTTGCCGTGCTCGAGAATGCTCTTGGAGGCCCGGTGGAAAAGGCCAAACTCCAGTTCTTCCTCGATAACTGTATCGCAGGAAAGAACGGCAAGCAGGTTTTGGCTTTGGATGCACAAGAACCTCTTGCATCAGCGTTGGCGAGAAAGGTAGTGCTTGAGTTTCCCAAGATATACGTGGGGGTGAACAGCACAATGGAGCAGTATGTGACAACCGAGAACCAGGCATATGGCCTAGACAGTGACAGCGATTCTTCTTCGGATTCAGACTCGTCCGATGAATCTGAAAAGTCAGACGATTCAGATTCGGACTCCGACCTGGAAGATTCAGACTCGGGACCAGAAGAAGCTTCATCAAAGGTAGAGTCTACGAAGGAACCAGGAGCCGAGCCAGAGTCAAAAGAGCAAGAGAGCGAACCAGAAAGCCAGATGGGCTACGGTTCAGAAATGATTGAACCAGAAGAGGAACTGAAAGCGAGGGAACCAGAAGAGGAGCCAGTAGTAACGGAACCAGAAGCAAATACCGAGAGTCAAAATGAAATCAATGTCTAATGGAAATACAATGCGCACGGCACCCCTCCTCGCAATCACAAGAGTTCCAACAAAGTCTAGCATCAGCATATAACATTACTGCATCAAATAGAAACGAAAAATTTCTTGTGTCTGATTGTCAGAGAGGTGAGTACGCTTATTGTAGTGGGTGCAAAATGCGCACTCGGCAGAAAATCACAGATGCTAAACCCAATAAAGATCCTATACCTCAAAAGGAAACAAACCGCTAATGACACCCGAGCCAGCTTTTTTATTTTTGCCGTCTTCACACTTTTCCCTTAATCACCAACTCCAATGCCTTTCCATGGGTCTTTTGGTGCCACTTCCTCCAAAATATGCAGAGGTACGGGTGTAAACATACCCACATCGCAAGCGGCTAATGTTACATAGGCATCACATCAATACTCTCAGCCACCTCTAGAATTAGACACACAAAAGGCTTATACTAATAGCCACATATACAAAGATGAACGTATTTCGCAAACCACACGAAACGGAAAAAAACGCCCACGCATCACTTTACGTGGGAAATCTCGATCCCCAAGTTTCTGAGCCGCTCCTATACGAACTTTTCATCCAGGTTGGCCCCGTCAAGCTGCTTCATCTTCCAAAAGACCGCATTCTCCGGGCGCATCAAGGGTTTGGGTTTGTTGAGTTTCGTACAGTGCAAGATGCGGACTATGCGCTAGATATTCTCCGAGGAATCCGTCTTTTCGGACGAACACTTAAGATGAAGAAGACCGACCCCCAGGGTAGTCTGGGAGGTTCTGGAAGTGGCGAGATCGCTTCGGGTGCCAGTATTGGCGCACGAGTTTTTGTGGGAAACCTAGATCTGTTGGTCGACGAACAATACCTACAAGAAACATTTAGCAAGTTTGGACCGTTATTGGCAAGGCCCACGGTATTACGAGATGACAGTGGAGCTTCCAAGGGCCATGCATTCCTTGAATTTGGAGATTTTGAAAGCAGTGATGAAGCTATTGCGAAAATGAACGGGGTGATTTTGATGAACAACAGAATCAAGGTGGCTTACGCTTACAAAGATGGAACAACGGTGCAGCATGGCGATAAGGCAGAGCGGCTTCTTGCGCAGCAGGCAAAGGTGAATTTGAAGGAAAAGTCGGGCCGAGTTACCAAGCCGAAGAAAAAGAGACGGTAGGTTAGCTACAGCTTTGATAATTCGTGGGCTCAATATGGTGTGAGCGAAAGGTTGCTCATTGCAAGAGAACGGGCAATTACACGAGAGCAGCCTTCCACGAGAGCAGCCTTCCACGAGAGCAGCCAATTGCATGAGAACAGCCAATTCCACGAAAACAGCCAATTCCACGAGGACAGCCATTTCCACGAGAACAGCCAATTGCATGAGATCAGAGCTCAATTGTCTCAGGAGGGGACATAGAGTCCAAGGATAAATGTCAAGGAACTATGGTATGCCGATGCAAACAGTAACCCGGGCCGATGGATCCGGATACAAATAGTGTTCCCGGATCGAACATGGGATCTAGGAACGAATGCATATTGTCACTGTTGAATTGCCCCAAATTAGTCGGCTGGTACGCAAACACTTGGGTCTGCGTTCTACTACAAGGATTTACGTTGCAAAATGTGAATTGTACCAGTGAGAACACGCACCGAGTCGACTCGGGATACGTCGAGCAATAACCACCATAGCTGCATTTTGTGCCGTTTGCCACCGTACCTCAAGCTGACAAAGGGTTGCGTCTCTGCAAGACCGGGAAAACTGTGGACGTTGTCCGCACTACATGCAGTATCAACCATGTAAAGTAACGGTAACGACCGGAAAATCCGTGCCATTGGGCGAATCATGACAACTGCGAGACAGCACTGACATCACGGTGCAAAATCTTACTGTGCAAACACAGAAATTGGGTCGCATCGGAGCAACTGAGGTGCGGCGGCGATCAGATATAAGGGCCGAGTGAAAGGGGCCCTGAGCCAAAATTGGGGCGGCGCGCCTCGCATGCGGTTCGCGCGGCCCGACCGCCTCCTCCGCCGCTCCACACAAGATATAAAGCGGCGCGCTTCGCACCCATTTTCCTGCCTCATCAATCGCTGAACATTCTGTGGCTCAATCGATTCTTGCGTCGCTCGACCACAACTTCCGCGTTATCCTCCACCCTGCGCACCATGTCTCTTCCTGCTACCCAAAAGGCGGTCTACATTGAGGGCACCTCCGACTCTGTCGAGGGCATTTTGTATGGCGATGTGCCTACCCCACAAATCTCCGGCGCCGACGACGTGATCATCCGCAACAAGTACACCGGCGTCAATTTCATCGAGTCGTACTTCCGCAAGGGAATCTACCCCGTGACGCAGTTCCCCTACGTGTTTGGCCGTGAGGCCTCCGGCGAGGTTGCCGCTGTGGGCGAAAACGTCACCAACTTCGCGGTGGGCGATAAGGTGGCGTACCTCTCGCCCGCCACGTTTGCGCAGTACACCAAGATCCAGCTGTCTGCGGTTGCGGTGAAGAAGTTGCCCGCCGACACCTCCGACACCGACTTGAAGCAGTGGAGCGCGGTGTTGTTGCAAGGCCTCACCGCCATCACATTTGCCCACGAGGCGTACCCAGTCAAGCAGGGCGACTTCATCTTGGTGTGGGCGGCCGCAGGCGGTGTCGGCCAGATTCTCACCCAGTACACGGCGTCCATTGGCGCGCGTGTGATTGCGGTGGCGTCGTCCGACGAGAAGTTGGCCATTGCCAAGAAGTTGGGCGCGGAGTTCTTGGTCAAGCTGTCTGACGACGTGGTGGCGCGCGTGACGGAGATCACTGGCGGCGCGGGCGTAGCCGCTTCGTTCGACAGCATCGGCAAGGACACGTTTGAGGCGTCGTTTGCGGCGGTGGGCAGAAAGGGTACCATTGTCAGTTTCGGCAATGCCTCTGGCACTGTTCCTCCGGTGGCCATCAACCGGTTGTCGGCCAAGAACATCAAGCTCTGCAGGCCGCAGGTGTTGGGCTACGTGGCCACTCCTGAGGAGTGGGAGAAGTACACCGACATCTTGCTCAAGAAGTTGGATGACAAGCTGGTGCAGTTGACGTACACCGAGTACCCATTGTCGGAGTACAAGGGCGCCACCGAGGCGTTGGAGTCGAGAAAGACCACCGGCAAGTTGGTGTTGGCGATACCATAGGGGATTAGGCGAGTGTTTATTTAACATGTGCTTTATGTTTGATGGGTGTAGTTACATGAAATTGCTGGTTGAGCGTTGCGGTTGGTTGGATTTCAGTCTATTTACATCCTCTCCTTTTTCTACAAACTCTCCATCCATTATTTAAAATTGGCCGATTTATCCTCAAATTTCGAATCTTATATTTATTTCTGTATACGTGTTCAAAATTCGATATTGAATTAATAGCAACTTAGAACATCCTTCCCCAACCATTTAGTGCTCATTATAACTCGCAATCAAAAATTGATAAGAGAAAATAAGTCTCAGCAATAGAAGCACTTGTATCTCCTGATTTAACATAATAAGTATGACAGGTACCATCAGAATTTTCAGAAGGTTAAAACGGGGTTGAGTGGCCTCATGTGCCTGGCTTATTGCTAATTGAGAGATCTAAACTAGAATTAGATACCATTAGACATTCACGCGCCTGACGACAGTGATCAATAGTAAATTTAACAGAAACAGCTCGTATGTAATAACAACTGCCAGCTTCATTATCTCCTCCCAACATCTGTACTGGTACCAGTCTATTGCCATATGAACAGACTTACTACAACCGCGGCCGGGCATGCTCGTACTTGATCAAGTCCTCAGGTGTAACCACACCGTATACCAAGTTGCCGTCGCCGTTGGTGATGATGGCAAAGTAGTTGCCCGAGTTGAAAAAGGCGGCCAACGTCTCGAGCGGGCACAACGGCGTGAGCACCTCGAACTTCTTGCTTCCGCGCGGACGGAAGATCTTGGAGTTCACAGGCGTGGAGGTAGTTGCCTGCGAAGCCTCCTTCTCGTAGTTCTTGCGCGCCTTCTGGCTGAACCAGAGCATGTAGTTTTTGGCGATGGGCAGCACCGTGCTGTTCTTCACCTTGGCCACGTCGGCCTTCAACGGCTCCACATTGAGAACTCCTAAGAGCGTCTTGTGCACCTCGTGAATCACGGGCAAAAACGTGAACTCATTTTCGAACGAAACATGAATCGCACGGTCAATGGTGGTGGAGGGGTTGATGGAAATGGCGGGCCGGATGTCCAAGTCCTCGATTGTGGCTCCGCGGTAGTCCACAATATGGAAAAGTCTGGGATTCATGCGGAGGGGGAAGTGCAGTGGGAAATTTGCCTCAGTCGCACTTTGACTTGGAAGTGTAGGGCGCGCGCCGTAGCCACTTATCACGCAGGCCTACTCGCAGGCGTACACAGGCAGGCCCTATCGCACTCTTGGAGCACCGCAAAACGAGCACAGAGTGTCGGGCCAAGAGATATTAGTTGGTGGGAGAATTATTAGTGAATTAAGTGAAGAGTATGGGCGGGCCTACGCCGCCTCCGCCGTCTTGTACAGACCTGCACGCTGGGTGTCGACATCGCCTTCTTCATTGACAGCGCGGCACCATATGTCCTCGTCATTTCCGTCAAGTATGCCAATGCGCATGGTGGCAAGCAAGTTGACTGCTGCCGCCAGATGGCCGTACACACCACCGTAAAATGCCTTTGTAGCCTCCTTACCATGCAGGGCAAGCAACAACGCCACTCCTCCCGGATGCTGTTCCTTGAACGGCGTGATGTCGTGAATGATGTTCAGAATCACAATATAAAGGCGGTCGTCGTCGCTGCAAATGCGGCGAAACTCGCGTGGAGTGATCAGAGGGAGCCGCAGGATGGGCGTGCCCCAGTCCAACTGGGTCCGTACCCGATTAAGTACCTTCTGCTGTTGCTGCACCTCAAGCTGTTGCACCAGCAGTGCTGGGGCAGAGTACACGCTGTGGACCATACCAAGACGCTCCAACAACCAGATTGTCCATTTGGTTGGGTCGTAAGCCCACACCGACGACGACCCGCGGTAATCATGCGGGAACTCGTGGTGGAAGTTGTGCAGCGCCTGGCCAAATGTGAGGAGCGCCACCAAAGGGTTGAGAGAGTCCACCAGAGAGTTCGCGTCGTTAAACGGCTGCGATGGAATGGACACCACAAGCCGCCTTGAGTGTCCCACAGATTCCGGGCTGAGCACCAGTTGCTGGCACGCAAACATACGGATGATTCCTGGGAAGATGACACCGTGGACCCATGAGTCGTGGCATACATAGACCGTGATCGTAGCTGGTAGGATGAGAGTAGTAAGCACAAAGAGTGGCCACACCCAAGCTTCCTGCCAGAGGAGCCAGGGCGAGTCTAGCGTGGAAGGCTGGTCTTCAGCCGACGGATCCGAGACGGTGGGGAGGGGCCCCTTTGGTGAGTTCTGGGATGTCCCAGAGGCAGCGGCCGTACTAGAGGCCGTTTCCAATTCTCCGGCCGCGCCCAATGTTGGGACCGATGGAGATGCGCCAGCAGTTGGGTCGCCAGCAGTTGGGTCGCTCGATGCAGATGCCAAGCCCGCGTTTGGCTGACCAGAGAGGGAAGCAGCTGCTGGTGTGGTAGGTGCGCGGTGATCATCGCGCATAAGATCGGCTGCGGACACTTTGGGGCGCTGCAAGAGCCATCCCCAGTGTGCCCACAAGAAACCACGCTTGATGCTATATGGATCGTAATCAGCATCATCAGTACATCGGTGGTGAGCGCGGTGCATCATGGCCCACAGCCGAGCCGGCCCAATACCGACACTCGCACCAAAAATCACAAAGTACGCCTCAAGCCAGCCGTACGTGCCAAAGCACCAGTGCGCGTAGTGCTTGTGGTATCCCATGGTAAACGCCAAGGTGCAGAACAAGTAGTATGCCACCGAGAAGGCCGTGGTTCGAGGGTTTTCGGGCCAGAGGCTCTTGCGCTCGTGAACCAAGTAGCACAACGCTGCTAATGGGAGGATCACTGCTGACACGAGCGTCGGATAGTTGATACGACGCCACAACCCGCGACTGCGCTTGCGGATTCCATGGAGGCGGGCCGAATGAGCATCCGGGGCGTGCGACTTGCGTTTGCGGACGCGGATTCCTGAGGCCATGAGAAAAAGCCGGGAAAGAAGTGTGGAGAGGAAACCGGGGGAAAGCTACGGCAAAATGGGGACGGTAGAGAAGCCGGTGGTGCACGTGACGCAAAACTTTGGGCCGCTCGTTTTGGGGAGCGTTTGTATGTGCAGTTCGTAACCGCCAGACGCCAGCAACGTTGGAGGGAAGAGGGGTATTCGGTTGTAGAGTCTTGGATTTTCAGCATACAGTGCCGGTTTCTGTCCATTTTCCCTAGAAAGTTGAGGTTTCCATTGTTCTGGTCGTGGGACGTTTCCAGCAAAAGAGTTGGATGTAAGCAAATTTGCCGTCACCCAATTCGCGCCAGATCTAGTACCAGATCTGACATGGTAAGCGGATTTAAGCTGCAGGCGAGAAATCAACAAAAGCCAAATTTTCTTTTTAGAAGACTGACGTAATGAGAGTTTGCCTTTGCGTCGTTTGGTCTAGGCTGCCTGGCTGCTGTTGGTCTAATTCTAGACTCTATTGTATGACTATGTGGTTTCTGTTACTAATGCGCTCATAATTTCCCAGTGGTGCGCTTAGATGACCAGAAGTGGCCTCAAGAGGAATACCAGGCTCTATGCTAACTATGCACTATATGTTTGAGTTCTGACCACATTGTTAAATCTAACTGCAACGTTCGCTCATCAGAATGACTTCACCGTAGATGAAGATTTCTACTCATTTTGTACTTTTTTCTTTATATGCGTGGCAAGTCTATAGCCGAACAAAAGCGCAAACCGCCACTCTTGATCAGCTTTCTTTCCTCTCATTCTCTGTATCCAGTAAGACGGATAATCATTAAAGCTCGAAATCACAACCAATCATAATGTCTCCTTTCTCACCTCTCGATAGTATTCCTCCTAATAGTATTCTTCATATTATCCCCCATATTATCCCCCATATTATCCCCCATATTATCCCCCCATTTTATTCCCCCATTTTATTCCTCCCAATAATAACCCCATAATAACCCCATCTTATTACTTCCAATGATATCGCTCCCCATTCTATCCCCATTTTACCCCATCTTATCCCCATTATCCCCATATTCCTCGCCCAATTGGGCTAAATCGAGTTTCGCCCCATTTCTCTAACCGCCAGGTGGTGGATTCGCAGCCCTTTTGTGTGCTCCTGCAAAACCTCGCGTGGGAGGTACGGGTGCGCACAAACCACCCACGCTCAGTCCAAAACAGAACCCTCGCCTAACCTCGCAAAACAGAAAACACCATGGGGTCCGTCTACGCTGCACAGCCCGTTCCCGCCGAGGCTCCGATCAAGATCCAGCAGTCGGCAAACGCCGCACCTGCCGTGTCCCTCACTCCTACCGAGACGGCCATCCCACCGCGTCTCTACAACAAAGTGCCCAACTTGGAGTTGTACAAGAAACTCCACGACGCCGAACAGCAGTTGGACTTGCTTATTGCGCAAAAGGGCTTGGACTTCCAGTCTGTTCAGGCGCTGTCGATGCAGCCTGCCAACAATAAGTGCCAGCAGGGGGTGTTACGTGTGTTCATCTACAACACATGCGAAAATATGCCATGGCAAGTCCAAGGCAGTGCACCTGCTTCCGGCGAGGCCGCCCCAGAAGCCAAGTGGACGTTGCGTATCGAGGGTGCTTTTGCAGGTGATTCTGCAGGTGCCTCAGAAGAGCAGCCAAAGTTCTCGTCGTTCCTTTCGGGTGCGACAGTGGAGATCATCCCCAACTCGGACTACCCGGCGATGCAGAATAGCCAGTCCAACATCATCGAATGGAAGGAACAGGCAAGTAGCACTAGTGCTGCTCCTGGCGGCCCTTCCACCCAGTGGCAGTTTGACGGTATTGATGTGAAAAGAGCCGGCGTGTTTAACATCAAAACCAAAATCGCGCTCATGATCAAGGACCACTCGTCGCGGCTCTTATTGTCTCCAGAAATGTCGCTGTTTACCGGTAAACGCGAGGCCTCCCAGCAGGAGTTGGTGTTTGCCATCTGGCAATACGTGTTATACAAGAACTTGTTCAAGAAGGCCGACTCGTTGACACAAGTGTCTGCGGTTGCTTCCACCAGTATTTCTAGCCTGGCCATCAACAAGTCAGATGACGAAAATGACATTTCATTGGTGCAGTGCGACTCGATTTTGAAGCTGTTGTTGAAGGTGGAAGGATTCAAGTTCAAGGATTTGTACAAGTTGATTCAACCTCACTTGCGCCCTAGACAGCCGATCATCGTTGACTACGAGGTTGACACCACCAAGTCTACTACATTGGGCCAGGTCGTGCTTGATATTCCTGTCGAGTTGCCTTTGTCGTACACTAAGGTGCAACGTGAGATCATTGAAAGCAACAAAAGCACATTTGAGAACATGGCCAAGTCCGACGCTCATCTCCAGTTCTTAAACCAAAGAATCTCCCTCGGCATAGCTTCTTTACACAAGGTGAATGCGCGGGAGTTGTTCTACAGAGAGCTAAGCGAGGACCCTGTGGGCTTCTTGCAGAAATGGTTAGAGAGCCAATCTGAGACGTTGAAGGCGTTGAAGAGCGAGGAAGGCTATAACGAAGAGACTGTGAGAAAAGCACAGTACTTCAAGGACAATGAGGAGTTGTTGAAACAGAAAATCGACCTCATGTTGGGTGCCCAGAAGATGTGAGCAGCCCTTGCCTCTCCTCCTTAAGTATGGTGATGTAGATTAATTGGATTGTACTATACATGTTGATTTCCTTTTTAACCCTTGGTTGATTTAATTTACTCCACGCGGAAGATTTATGCATAATCGATGTCCAGAAATTCTTCATGGGCACCGCCGTCATCGTAATCATCGTCGTCGGCTTCGTCTTGAACAAAATCACCGGGATATTCCTCTTCCTCAACTTCCTCCTGAACCGCGTAGTCGATCTTTTTCTTTCGCGAAGACCGAAGTTCGCCCGCTCCGTTGATATTAAGCCGCTCATACTCTTCAAGAAGAGGAAACAAGTGGGAAAGGTATCTGTACATATGCAAAAGTGGTTTGTGAGCAAGACTTCCCAGGGAAATAATATTTTCTTCTCCTGGAATAAGTCCCAATCGTTTTCCGACAAGATCCAAGAATGCCGACAACTCCTCCGTCTTGGATGCTACCACATACCAATGTTTAGAGTCATCGTAGCTTTCATTTGAGTGAACTTCATTGCCTTCGGAATCGAACTCTACTCCTTCCACGCGAAGGGATTCTTTAAGAACAGAGTAAACATCTTCCACATACAACTTGAAAGTAGAAGGGATTGAAGATCTGACACCAGCGACATCATTCACCACCAGTTTCATTTTTTCCAAAGAGCCCAAGCCACCGGCCGAAGAATCAGCCATTCTCACCAAGTAGAAACGACCAATATGGAAACCACAGTCTCCAACCAAAAAGTCGTTGAGTCTAAGGCTCATGGGGTGAATGGTTGGATCCGAAGTTGGGTCGATATATCTGTTTGCCGAATCGGGGTCTGGAGTTGACAGCTTGGACTGGGCTTTCGCCTTCTTAGTCATTTTAAGCTCAATTTCCCGCTTCAAGTCTAGAGTCTGCGAGAATCCTTTCAACACGGCCCGTGAACCGTACATGGTATCCTTTTCGCCAGCAACATCTTGGTTGTTCACCACATTGACCATATGAGCCTTAAGAAGGTTTGAAACAGACAAGCTCCACACCATCAATGTACGGATGGTGACCAAGCGGTCTTTGGGTTCCAGAATGCCCTGAAGGCCATACTCATAGAATTCCTGATGGAGAAATGGATTAAGCTTCTCCAGTGGGGCCAGGTACTCGTAGTTTTCCGAAGCTTCCACTTTAGGCTTGGAAGGGTCAACATGGTCGAGATCTGGATCACAAGGCAAGTTAGATACGCCTCGGGCCATTGTATCATCACGCCATTCGTCAGGCAAGCCTAGATTGATGTACTGCGACCGGAGTTCCTGGATCGCGGACCTTTGCATACTTAACAAGATGGGTTTCTTTCTGTTAAGCACCAATGCCAAAAGCTTGCGGAAGAGCTGGTCCATAAGAGGACTCACCTTGGCAAATCCGTCCTCCACGTCCAATCCTAAACCCCGTTCGATGTCTTCCGGGCCAATTGGTCCGACGTCCACAAGATGGCGGAATTTAGTGAGATACAAGATGATGTAGATGATATCAGGCAGATATGGGCTGTTTTGCACCGGAAATCCCAATGCTAACTCCTCCGCCAACGTGCTCTTGTTGGCTGCGGCTGTCATGACATTCTCATCGTACAAATCAAAATGTATTGCCACCAATGGGCCTGGGAAAGTACGAGTGACACGGTTTTTCTGACGCACAACAGTGGTGAGAGAAGGAGGCTGCTTGAAGTTGAGCGTGAGCTTTTTGACTTTGACGGGCTTTTCGGCAACAGCCTTTTTAGTCTTGGTTTTCTTAGGTGCGGGTCTTTTGCGCTGCTCCTCTTGCTGTTCGAGTTTCTCCTCTTCCTCCTTCTTCGCTTTGGCCTCATCCATTGCCTTCTTCCGGGCGGCGGTACGTGCACGGCCATTCGGATTGGGAGTTTCCCTTGCCAGGGTTGAGCTTTTTTCGCCCGACCCTTTGGTTTCGGAGCTCACCTGTTCAGTCTGATCAGGCACCGCCTCTTCTTTCACGTTGGCCGCATCATTTGAACCGCTGTCTTTGGTTGCAGTGACTGCAGCTTCGCTATCACCTTCAGTATCTTCTGATTCAATTGCGTTGAGATGGCCATCCACCTTCTTTTCTGCTTCTGCTTCTGCTGATTCCACTTCCCCTTCCCCTGCTTCTGCTGAATCCACTTCCCCTTCTCCTGCTGCTGCTTCTGATTGTTCTTCAGTTTCGCCTAGTAGGCCGAGATGCGCAGAGCCACCAGCCTTAGTGAAATTAAGAAGCGCCTGCTTGCGCTTTTTCAACGTGGTAGACTCTGTTACCTGGCCCTTTCTCTTTCTCACATGAGCAGGATCTCCACCGCGAGACCCAGGCCCCTCCACCGGAAGCGTATCCAATCTAAACTTGGAAACCGTCAGCTTCTCAAGATTTTCCGACGACGAGGTGTCTGGATCGGGCACATTGCGTCCCTCTAAGTGCCTCCGGGGTCTGCCAAGGCGCTTCTGTTTTTCGTGGGGATTGTATTCCACCAGAATGGTGGCCTGAGGTTTGTCGGAGTGTGGAGAAGAAGCTGACGCGTTGTCCAACGATTGTAAATCGATCATTTTCAACGCCGCCAACGTGGTCTTTCCCTCAGAATGGTGGTTCTCCATAAACTCTTGCAACTCGAACATGTTTCTGAGATCAGAGGCGTCTGAGTCCGGGTTGATCAGCTTTGCTGGAGAGTCCGAATCCAGAAATGCTCCGGCATTATTTTTGAGCTCGGGGTCGAGGTGAGATACCATCATGAGCTCATTTTCGTCTATGGAATCCATTATATGGTGGACGGAGAGATTGTCCAAGATACGCCTTAGAGTGAGTATTGAGTCACGTGGGAAAACACGGTTGGGGATAGTGCTACGAGTGAGTTTGGAAAAGGCATTTTGACGGCAAAGAAATACGGGCAAAGAGAGAAAGAGCGGGAAATGAGCTGAAGTTTTGAAAATATCTATTACCGTACTTTTGGATCGTGATGGTATGGCAACGAGATAGAGGTGACGTTGAATGGTTCGAGGAACTACAAAACAGATGTGTAGAGAGAAAAATGGGGGAGAAAAAAAAAAGATTTTCAACGTTGCGAATTGCACATATGCGATCTTTTTGTCTTTTCTTCTTCCATCGATCTAGCTTCTCCCTATCTGTCAACCGCGTCAAGCTTTCCATCAACCTTAACAGAGGAGACGCGGCGGAAAGGTAGTGTCGCGCCCGAAAAGCACCGCGCATCCACGAACAAGTTTCAGTCAAGCCACATCATGCACCACCAATGCCATTCTGATACCGGACCCCTTTCCCACAGACTAAGCGTTACAGCAATGTCGGATATTTCATAGTGTGGAAGGTTGGCGTCGCGGATCGTGACAAGCAATTTCGGGGGCAAGTGTTATCTCCGGGCACACTGTTATCTCCGGGGTTGACCGAGACTATCTCCGGGCACCACTGTTATCTCCGGGGTTGACAGACACCATCTCGGGCCTTTTCTAGACCAAGGCAGTGTCACTCCCAAGGTATCTCTGACTCGGCACGTACAAGCCGGTCCTGGAGATGCATGATGACTCTTCAAATTATTTATAGGCCAGAAACGGCACATGATAAGTTCCAGCGAGCACTCCGTTCTCAAAGCGTCCTCTACATGCACCGAATAGAGCTTATGTCCGATAGAAGCGTGATAGCAAAGAGGCACACAGGGCAATCTCACACATGCAAGCGGCTGTCAATAGAAACGGCACGAGCGACGGTAGCATTGTCGCCCCTTACTGTAGCACACATGGCGAGAGAGGAGGAATTAAAGAAGATAAGCATAAGCACAAGTATGGCCGAGCATACTAAGGCGAAGAACAACCGGTAACCCGTGGAGGGTTATATCCACGACACGGAAATGCAGACGTTAAAGGTACGATGCCGGAGTAATACGTTTTGGGCCATTCCTTTGTTTTGCCTTTGTCATCATCGGTAAAACTAATTGCCGGCACGAAAAAAAAATAAAAAAAAAAAAAAAGGAAAAAAGAAAAACCAGCGGTCGATTAAAAATAGCGTTCAGGCATTGCAGTGGCGTAACTCGGCGCCAACGTCGCAGTCGCAATTCGCTGTTTCCGTACGCCCACGATTGTCTGCTTCTTGTTCCCACCTGCCCATCACCACTTCCCTAAACCAAATGGAAGATGCCACCACAAGCACTACACTGAATGCAGTCGTGGAGCCGCAGCTGGGGCTAGGGTTCTCGCAGGAAGCGGGTCTGTGCGCAGGCCTGAGAGCGGCAATGGCTTGGCCCGTTTAATGCGGTTCCATGCACCTGCGCAAACTAGGAAAGTATATAACAGCCCCCGTCTGCACTTGTGCTGGAGCCAAATTTGACAATTCTCGCGACTTCAGTCCTGCCATATAGAATACATTATGTCGGACCTCCAGAGTGATCGCCCTTACCAATCGTCTCCGAGCATATCTGCTCACGAGCAATTCGAGGAAGACAAGAATAACTCGTCCACCGAGGCGGGAGAAGATCCTGAGTTGCGACTGTTCAACCCGGGTTCTGACTTGGAAGACCAAGTGTCGGTGAGAGATTTTGCTCCTTCACTCAGCCGCACCATGAGCAGAGCTTCCATTTCCCGTACGCAGAGCAGAAGATTGGCTGGTGCCGAAGGTTTATACGAAGCGGCTTCGCTTTCCACCGAGCCATTGCCTCCAATGGGTGGAGGAAAAGAAATTCCTCCCATGCTTCCGGACCAGGATCCATACATGGTGGAGTTTGACGGGCCCGACGACCCGCTCTTCCCGATCAACTGGAAGCTCAGCAAGAAAATCTACATCTGTGGTGCGGTGGCATTGTCCGCGTTGGCCGTGACCATGGGTTCGGCGTTGTTCGCCGAAGGTGTGGACCAGTTGATGGAGGAGTTCCACATTGGCGAAACCCCAGCCACTTTGGGAACTTCTTTGTTCGTTATGGGATTTGCATTTGGCCCGGTGGTGTGGGGTCCGCTCTCGGAGCTTTACGGCAGAAAAACTGTGCTTCTTCCGTCTTCATTTGGCTACTTTTGTTTCTGTTTCATGGTGGGTGCGGCCAAGGACATCCAAACCATCATGATCTGTCGTTTCTTCGCTGGTTTTGTTGGTGCGGCTCCGCTTGTGGCCTCGCCTGCAGCAATGGCCGATATGTTTAATGCCAAGCAAAGAGGTAAGGCCATGACCATTTTCGCCATGGTGTTGTTTGGTGGTCCCATGATTGCTCCTATCTGCGGTGGTTTCACCGTCAAGAACCCCCGTTTACACTGGCGTTTCACTTCGTACTTCAGTGGTATGGTCGGTGTGCTTGCTCTCTTTGCCATGTTGTTTGTTCTTGACGAGACCCACCACGGTTTGATTTTGTCGCGTAAGGCGGAGGTGTTGAGAAGAAGAACAAAGAACTGGGGTATCCACGCGGCCCACGATCAGGTGTCGTTGTCGATCAAGGAAATCGTGGAGAAGAACATCACAAGACCGATTTTGATGTTGTTTACCGAGCCTATTTTGTTCTTGGTGACTTTGTACAACGCCTTCATTTACGGTTTGTTGTACTTGTTCTTGACCGCGGTGCCATTGATTTTCGTTGGCGAGTATGGCTTTTCCCAGGGTGTGGGTGAGTTGCCGTACTTGGCCATGTTCATTGGTGAGTTGATTGGTGGTGCAATTTCTATATTTATGGAGCGCAGATACGCCCGTGCGGTCGA
The DNA here is from genome assembly GCA_030674715.1 of Clavispora phyllophila. Lineage (NCBI taxonomy): Eukaryota > Fungi > Ascomycota > Pichiomycetes > Serinales > Metschnikowiaceae > Clavispora > Clavispora phyllophila. The sequence goes on from JAKUAN010000019.1 coordinate 76,029, forward strand.
TGCTAACGATGGCAAGCCTGTTCCAGAAGAGAGATTGCCTCCTATGATGGTGGGTGGTTTCTTTTTCACCGGTGGTATTTTCTGGTTGGGATGGGCCGGTGGTTACGCCGATAAGGTCCACTGGATTGTTCCTACCATTGGTGCCGCTCCTATCGGTGCCGGTTTAATTCTCATTTTCTTGCCTTGCTTGAACTATATCATTGACTGTTACTTGTTTTTTGCTGCTTCCGCGTTGGCCGGCAACACCCTTTTGAGATCAGCGTTTGCTGCCGCTTTTCCCCTTTTCGCCAGACAGATGTTTGTGAACATGAAGATCCAGTGGGCTTCCACCTTGTTGGGATGTGTTGCGTTAGTGTTGATTCCGGTACCTTTCCTTTTCTTCAAGTTCGGTAAATCCTTGAGACAGAAGTCCAAGTATGCGTTCGACTTGTCGTAATGATTATATTTATCTAATAACTTACACATATACCCAATAAATTAATCATGAGTACGCTCTGTATACCATGCGCTGCCCGACTTGAGTGACGTAATTAATGCAAGTATTGTTCATTGGGGTTGCACCGCGTAATCTTCCATATAATTCACCGTTTTCATCTGAGACAAGATTCCGCCCAGGTTATGAGCCGCCGTTTCTTCCATCTGGAACGGACGAAAAATTTTCTGGGTGCATAAGACCAATTGCGGCCTGTTCCACTGTTTCCGGTGTTGGCATCATGTGGTTAGCGATCTTTAGGGCCCCGATGTGTAGTATAAGCACTGGGTGCAAAAAACGCTTCGATAACGCATGTTGTCTTAGCTGACGATGTTGGCGTGGTTGGGTTATGCGTTAGGAGAAGACTGTTTGAGAAACATTTCCAGCAAATGCCCCAGACCTTAGCCAACCAGCAGTGGGCAGAGCTTAATGGTTACAAGAAAAAAAATTCTAGTTTCGTAAGAAAAGAAACCCTTGATTAGCAATAAGTGCGCCAATCCTGCCGGGTGGGTGACGCAAACTGTCAAGCGTGTGAGGAGAAGGACGCATTTGCATTACGGGATTTGACATGTTCACGACTCGTAGAGCATTTATGAGGTTTAGCATAGTTGTGAATTTTAGCATGAATCGGAGCTTGGCGTTCCGCTCTGCAACCAGCAATAAGAAACTATTAAGAATTCAGCGTACTCGCAATGATTAATGTGGACCAAGAATATCTTCAAGAGTTGAGCTTACTATTTAGGGTAGATCGATATTCCGGGGTAGATGCACTTCGACTTGGTTTTATAATACTTCTCCAAGTATTGCTACCTATGTGCTAGTTGTCTGGCGTTCGGTGTGGATGTCTTAATAAGCATATGATACAATGGAAGGGAAAGGCTTTGTTAAGGAAAGTGCTGATTCGGAAAGATTAGCCGGCAATTTCCTTTTTTCGAAAAAGTTGTGTTTTACCCTCACATGGGAGGGGAAAATTAAACAGGGGAGCTCGTAATTTCGCCTAGTGGATGGCCTGTCCAGAGGCGCAAGTCTTATCTCAGAAATCCTTACATCCCAGTTGTAAAGCATTACTGTTAGCTGATTGCATTTGCAAATCAATGTGCAAATTTTCTGAGGGCTACCCGACTTTTCGTTTCACGTTTCCGTAAGTAGTTTGATCGAATATGCGCACTAGTAGAAGTATGTTTCTGTTAGCTTACTGTTAATTTGTGTGCGTGGTGACAAATTCCGGCCGAAAAACGCACATTTATCACCTTATGAAGACTGATATGTAGATCAACAGCTGCATAGATTAAGCCTCGCTTGACAGTGTGTGCTGGAGTAACGGACGAAATACCCAAGAAGGTTTGCCAATTTGTAGCAAACATTTCTAAATAATTCAGCCCGCAGTACTGCCTAGTGGTGGCAGTTGAGAAACAATTCTTTCAACCGCGCTGCATCAATTTCACAAAACTTGCACCAATTGTGATCTTGTGCATTCAGCATGTCATCTTTGGATCTCCATGGGGATCTGCAGCTTTGTCAAGTGCTCGTGATCAATAGTGCATCACACAGTTGAAGCCAGTTTGAACTCGTCGCAACAGATAGATCATTTTACAGACCAGCAGAGTCAAGTGTGAATTTGAAGTTTGGATTTTGCAATCTCCACCAGCCGTGGCTTCTCCATCCGCGTGTATGTGCGCAGTAGTTTGCACAATTAGCGTAATTTACCGAAACCATCTGAGCACTTTAACACTCCACTCAACACCTCACCCAACTCAACCCCCAACTATCTCTGCACCCAACTATCTCTGCACCCAACTATCTCTATACAACTATCTCTACACAACTCTCAACTCTCTAACCCGGAGAATCGCGCCGGCGCACACTTAACCCGGCATCACGTGACTCACCACGCGCACCACTCGCCCTATATCACCGTATTCCAGACGCGTCCATCTACTACTTCACACCATGGACAGCTACGGCAACTACGGCGAAGGCGGATTTTCCACCGACGCGCAATACAACGAATACAACGCGTCCCAGCGCACTCAGGCCACGCGCTCCACCTTGAGTCCCGTGACCATCAAGCAGATCAACGATGCCACTCAGCCCATAGCCGATGGCGAGTTTGTGGTCAACAACGTGACATTGAATATGGTGTCGTTCGTCGGGGTCGTGCGCAAGGTTGAAAGCACCACCAGTGCCCACAACATCACCATTGAGGACGGAACCGGGTCTGTGGAGGTGCGGCGGTGGGTGGACGAGAAAGTCACGTCCGCGGCTCAGGAAACAGAGAAGTACCAGGCGTTGGAGAACAAATACGTGTACGTGACAGGCTCGTTGAAGGAGTTCAACCAGAAGAAAAACGTGCAGCACGCGGTGTTCCGTGAGATCACCGACCACAACGAGGTGCTGTACCACATGCTATATGCCATTTCCAACCACTTGGAGGCGCAAGGATTGTTGAAGCACAGCGGGGCCAAGAGCGAGCCGGGCTTATTTGTGGCGGAAGCGGCCGACAATGCGCCCGGCGGCGAAGCCATCGACAAGGTCTTGGCTCTTGTTGCCGCCAACACCGCGTCGATGCCCGAAGGTGTTCCTGCGAAATGGATTAGTGATAACTTGGGCCTTTCGGAGGAAGAGGTGAAGGAGAAGTGCCACCAGTTGTCGGAGATGGGGAAGATCTACGAGGGATACGACGAGTCGTCGTACTTCATCGTCTGATAGTGTTTGGCGGGGGGCTAGGGAGATTTTAGTTCTGAAAGATGCTGCTGGCGTAGAGCCGGCTGTTGCCTGCTGAAACGTAAAAGGGTTGAAGCCATGTATGCTTTGGGTTTTGTGCTTCAGACACTGTATAGCTGTGTATAGGAGTCATTATTGAAGAGTCTATATGTTCTGTGAGTTTACAAGAGAGGACTTGTAGGGTGTTACCAGAGGGGATAACAGTGGCTTACAGAGGATCACAGAGGTATCACAGTGGGTATTTCCCCCACGCAAAGTTGCGAGAGATCACACGAAGGTCCTGAAAGAGCCCTTGACTCCTCCGTCTTCATCTAGCTATCTTCAGTAGAAACATTAAATTCGTGTCTATCCACATTTGCGATGTACCCTTCATTCCACCTTCCCTCCAAAGTAGACATTCCACAAGTCCCCGTCCTCAACAGCCTCGCTGGAGCCCACAAACGCACGCGCAGATCCATTTCCTTGTCCTACCGTCAACGCAAACGACTCTGCTGTCTGCAAGTCTCTTTCCTCCATCTTGTCCGCTTCGTTGCTGTCGACATGGTTCTCTTGAGCATTGGCCCGGAGGTACTCGTGCCGTTTTCTCGCCCCCAACGCCACAATATTCTCCTCCACCGTGTTCTCAATGGCAAACATCCACACAGTGGTGACTTTTTTCTGTCCAATCCGATGAATACGGTTGATTGCCTGCAACTCGGTGGGAGTATTAACCAACGGCTCACAGAGGAAAATGTGGGTGGCATTAATTAATGTGAGCCCACTAGCCTGTGCTTGAGCATTCAATAGAAAGCATGTTTTGATATTACTTTGGTCCTTGAATGCCTCCACCGGGTCCACATTCCGGTTCTTGCTCGTCCCAATACGCGATCCCCTTGCTGACACGTACGAGATGTTCGCCTTCTCAAAAGCAAACGATAGAATCACAAGCAAGTCTTGCCACTGACTAAAGATCACAATTTGTACGTCCGGGTCCTGGCTGCGCAAGTGCAACACTTGCTTTACAATCATATCCACTTTGGAACCGTAGCTATTGGATAACTTCATTCGTTGAATGTCCCGTAGTGTCTCGGGGTCAACCTGATCATACACTTGGTGAAGAGCGTCATGTTGCGACGAATCTGAACCTTGATCCTGGATATTCTCTGCCTCCACAGCCTGTGCCTTTAAATCGTGCTTGTAGTGGGTGAAGTAGTAGACAGTGTCTCTATCTGTATGTGATTTGCACATGGGGCACGTGGAGTGTCTGGCAAGCCACTCATCAAGACATGCTTTGCAGAAACGATGCCCACACGCTGTTAATGATCCAACTGTAATTGGCGATTGACAAATAATGCAGATGATATCGTCTGAGACCTCTTCGTTCGGGCTCCCGTTCTCTTGCTTGACTTTGATCTCTTGTTTAGGAATAAGAGTTGCCAAATACTTGAACCGAGTGAGAGACCGAGTGAGCCTATTACGGTCACCGGCGAGAACCATGAAAAGCTTTTGCAATTCCGAATCGATGTCTTGGGAGCTCATTTCCTCCTGCGTGAAGTTATACGTCTTAGGCTGCACGGAGTCCGAAACTTGCTGTAGTTGCTTGAAGTATTCGACTCTCGTATTAAACACAGCATTAAAACTGGTATTCAATGCCTTGCTAAGTAGGCTCTGACAGTTCTTCTCGTTCTCGGTCACGCATTTGATGATCAGTAAGATTTCTTCAAAAACAGGTATTTGCAGTTTTTTGGGGCCATCCTCGAGTTCAATCTCCAAAACACGCGCATCTTGCAAAAGCTCTTCCAAGGAGACATTGCTGTCAGGCTTCGATTTCAATCTCTTGCTATTTAAATCCTTAAGATACTTTGCGTCACTAACTTTGCGCACTTCCATCTTGAATTCATTTTCTTGCTGCTTGTTAAACTCGGTAATTCTTTCCTTCGTTTCAAAAGTCGCATTTGACCGATCTTTCAACATTTGAGAGACAACGAGCATTAAGCAAGAGGCTTGTTCTTGATATTGGATAGAATTGTCATATTCTTCTCCATCGGGTGACTCCTCCGTAGAGGTGAGTGGAATGAGCAAGATGCGGTAGAGCTCTGCAATGTTCTTATTGATGATATCAGCTTGGTCATTGAATTGCGAGACTATCTTCAAAAACTGTCCCACTAGCTGTTTAACTCTATTTTCAGCAGCTAGCTCCATGAGATCCGGTACATCTATCAAAGGAATCGACATCACAAGCCGTTTGAATGACTTCGGAAAAAGCTCAGTTCCATTGTTCACCCAGTCATCTTTGGTCAAGCAATTGCGAGAAGTTAATCTCTTATGTGTTACCACATCAGCTTCTTTAATCGAATGACTAAGGATATCTTTCCGGCATTCTTCCGCAAGAGAGTAAAAACCCAGCTCTAGATGCTTGTGTCTTTCTATCTCGGTCTCTTCCACAGACCATTCTTCGTTAATCTTGAACGTCGAAAGAATTCCAGACGAAAAACGGAATTTAATGTTCTGCGACGATTCAAGAGTGACATTGTCAGTGTTTAAAATTCCATTTTGGTGTACTTTTGCGTGAATCTCTGCAATAGAGTTGGCATCCACTCGCATGTTTTCAATCTTTGTTTTATACTCAGCATCATACAATTGGAAATGAGCTGAGGCCATAAGGAAAAAGCACTTGTGCTGAATCATCTTCCAACCACGAAGTCTAAGTCTATTTGAAGCCACTGCTTCCTTTAGCTTCTCGTACTTGCTCATGTACGTTTGAATCTGCAGTTCATCAATATGTTCATGTTTGGTTACGCTGGTGTCTTCAATCCCTAAGTCCATATCTGCATCCAGGTCTATCTCACCTGCGGCATCGTTCAATTCGCTTTTTGTTAAGCCTCCAAGTTCAGACAAGATCCGACGAAGCGTTTGATATTCCTGGAAATCTTCTTGGTTCTTTTCCGTTACCCGCCTGATCAACTTTGTGGTTTCTTCAAGCACTGGGTCCATAATGTCTAAGACTTTCTCGGGGTATAAAGCATATTCCAAAAGCAGTGCAATATCTAAGAGCGTGGAAATAACGTTTTTGTCTCCGTCATTGATATCGGATACCACGGTATCAATCATATCATCAAGCACATTTTCCAACGTCTTGAGTTCCGGGACTCCGTTGAGAAGAAATTTGTTCTTCATTCTGCTTCTGGCTGCACGGGCATGTGTGAGACTACCGATTTGCATGTTTCCACATAGTTGACGAAGTTTGACGAGCCACGTCCGCAAATGTACACAAGATGAACTAGAAAGCTCTTGAGGAATGGCTCCTTTAGTGTCTTTCTTGCGAATACCACTAGAAGCAATCGTGGACTCGAACATTTGGTCGTACTTGTCCTGTTCCACATTAGTAAAGGGCATGGTAAGTAGAATCCTATGTTGTGGTGGGAGCTGAATATCTTCGTAAACCATTGCTTTAGTATGGCGCAAGGCTAAACTCAGCCATACCCGCACGAAATCGGCGTTCGATTTCTCGGGTTCGGTGAGAATATTCCAACAATGCTTGGTAATATCATAATCGAACGGCAGAAAGCGGAGAAATTGGAGCACTGCTGGCAGTCTTACTGGTGTTCCGGAAACACCCCAAGAGTGAAATCTAGGAATAAGAGCCGCAGTTTTGAATGAGCGAGAGGCACCCGAAGCAACCATTTGCACCTCGTCGAGAACGACTCTCCACCACTGACAAAGCATCAATGGCGACTCGTAGTAGTGGGTATGAGGAATCGTGCTTTGGCCCTCCTTTCGCAACTTCACCCGAAGCTCGTCGATTACAGCCCTCTCGTAGTTTTTTTGGTTAAATGTCTGGTCTTCCGAAACAGGAAAGTCGGCCTTAAATGAGTCCACAAAGTTCTCGGGCCGAAGGGGTTCTTGAGTGCTGTCATCTGCGGCCAGTGCATTCCGCTTTCTTCCTCCACGGGTTGGAATATGGCGAGAGGAATAGTTCGCATAATCCATTTCGCGTGACATTGTGGTATAATTCATGAGCACCACGTCAAACCGCAGCAAGTACTCTGCAATATATCGCGGCACGTTTCCTAAGTCTGGGTATTTTCCCAAACCCTTATAGATAGTCACCAGTACTGTAGGACACAAGGATGTGATTTCGTTAAACCACTGGCGGAGAATAGCCTCCGGGGCAGCAATCAACGTGGTTTTCGCCAATTTCACCACTCGGACGTCGCCTTCTTGCAGCAACTGCAAGGAAATCTCTTTTCCCACATCTTCTGTCGGTCTTGGGTTAAGGAGAACCAAACTCATGACTTCGACAGTCTTTCCAAGGCCCATTTCCTCGCACAAGAGACCACGGCCAGGAATCGCCGACTCTGTTTCGTGGTATTGCAAGAGAAACTGGTGGACCTGAGCCGAGGTCATTATATTGCCTGTAAACTCATTATACCAGCAAACGGCACCAAGAAACCGCACTCGCTTCCATCCGTAGCAGAAACGCCCGAGCACACGCCCGATTTCGCTTGCAGCCCAATCACTTTCCTCTTCATGCCATAGTGCTTCTACCAACTGTGGGGACATGAGTGGAACACTCTGCACTTCGTTAGTAGCAGGATTATACTCCATTCCTTCACCGGATAAGAGCCACGCCACGCTTTTCCTTTGAAATGGAAGCAATGTGGTGCGCAAGTGCAGGTGTCCCGTTGGATATTCCACTGATGGCATTTGTGCTGTTTTGTCGCTGATTGCCTTATAGAAAAGATGCGTATCTATGGGTAGAGAGCTGAATTTGGCGATGAATGCGTCCTGGGTTATCTGCGCCTCCAGCTGCGGCGGAAAGTCCTCAATATGGGGCTGAAGAACTTTCGCAAGCGCCCCAGACACGTCTGAAGAAAAATAGCGGTAAAACAGCGGCGCGAGCGAAACCACAAACGCCACGCGTGTCACCACTGTGTTTGTGGCAGCATCAAGCGTGATTTCCCACCGCGTATGCGTGACGGAAAAGTGTGGGCGAGCTTTACGGATCCGGTGAGTCCAGAAACGAATTTCTGAGAAAAACTGCTGTCGCCGAGCGTCCACAACATGGAGAGAGATGAGCGTAGCTGCCTTTGTGCTTCCTCGCGACCGACTTTGTACCACAAGCAACGGCGTGTCGTTAACGCCGGCCTTGATATCGAATGATTCGGTTCCAAATTCATACACGTTCTGAGAAGGAGATTCTAGGCCCAGACCAACAAACTGGCGCAACACACTGCTGTTTAGAGGGACCGGACTGGGTGTCTGGAACTGCAAAACCCGTGAAACCACGGAGAGAGGGCGAGAAGCACCATTTGGCAGAAGATTATTAACTGCTTGTGGCAATTTGTGATTTTCGGTTCCTGTGGGAGGTTTTGGGGCGGGATTTCGGGAATTAGTCTTTGGGACAGTAGTTGCAAGTTGTATTATGGCATCTAAATCGAATTCCACTATCTCCGCGGCCACCGGAGTGGGCTGGGGTAACTCCATAAGGTGCTGATAAGAGATGATTTAGTGGGTCTTACGTAGCTGGCACTATCTGCAGGATGATGTTTGGACGATGGCGATGTTCTTTCTGGTGAGATTTCTGGGAGTTGAGGGTGGTAGCTTTGGATCTGGATGGATTCAGTTGAATTATTGGTGTAGAGTGATTAGGCGTTTGTGGACCGTTGATTGGAGTTAGCGTGGGGTATAGTGTATATAGGTAGAAGTGACAGGGTGAGGTACCCAGGAATGTGGCGAAAAAAGTCATACGTCAGTGTATTTAGAAAAAGGGAAAGATAGTGAGAGGTGATACAATGCAAAATGCTGATGGAGGAAGAATTAATTAGGTAGAGTATGCTAGTGTTGGCGAGTGAGATCAGGAATATACGGGTGCGAAAGTATTGGAGATATAAGTACCTCATATATTAAAGTAGTTACCATTCCCTCAAAATCTTGACCACGATGGCTCGACTTTGAGCCGATTTATTTATACTATACTATACTTGTGATGCCACGATGGGCAGACATATCAATGCAAAGACAACGAGACCTGTGCAGTGTAGAGATGAGAAAACTGTGACAGGTTAGGTGAAGCGTAATGGCTGTCGGTAGAAGGGTGCAGAAGGTCCATCGCTGGGTGCAATTTGTGGAGTCTTTGCAGAGGCCAAATTCTGGAGTCCAAGGTCTTTAGGATAGTCTAGAGACCGCTTGGAGGCGACACTCGAGTTCATCGACCCAAACGAGTCCGAGTCCGACCTAGAGGTCGTCTAGAGTCGACTTCAATCGAGTCCAACCTCTAGAGGTCGTCTAGAGGCTAGTCAGCCTTGCCATCCTTGCCACTTCCCGTCCTGCCGCCTCTAGCTCGGCACAGGCACCGCCTTGTTCTTGCGGCGGCCAAGAATCGACGCGCCGCCCAAGTTCAACGCAAACGGCGAGCTGTTCAAGCCCCCCAGCATCACCATATCCTCTTCCTCCTCCACTACCACCGGCACCTTGCGGCGGTACGCCGCCTCTTCGCCCTGGCGGTGCACCGCCGCAGAAATGTCAAAAGCGTCCCGGAGCGCCAGCGCGCCCGGCGAGTTCATCGCCTGCTCCGACAGGAAGCGCGCGTGGCGCTTGAACTGCGGCTGTGCGCGTGGCCGCTCGCGCTGCTCCTCGAAGCCCGCTGCCGCCTCGCGGAGCCACGGGTCCTCAAGAAGCTCGGTGATGGTGTAGCGCTGCTTGGGGTCCACGGTGAGAAGCCGCGACACGCAGTACTTGGCGCCGGAGGTGATCTCGTCCCACCACGGCGCCAAAAACGTGTACTCGCCGCGCGCAACCTTCTCTGTCAACGCCTCGATGCGCTCGTCGTAAAATGGCGGGAAGCCGCACAACAACGTGTACAACACACAGCCAATGGCCCACATGTCCACCTCCTTGGAGTAGCGCTCGTCGCGCACAATCTCCGGCGCGGTGTAGCCCACGGTGCCGCACGGGGTCTTGGTGTTGGTTTCCCAGATCTGCTTGGAGAGGCCAAAGTCCGCCAACTTGACCGCACCCACGCCACCCGCGCCCACGCCTGGCACGTACTCGCCCTCGTCCTTCTTGGTGGCCGGGTCGTCCGACCGGCGGAGCCGGGCGATGGGGTTGAGCAGCGGCCGGAACTCCACCGGCTCGAACAAGAGGTTTTCCGGCTTGATGTCGCGGTGCACAATGCCCACCTCCTCGTGCAAGTAGCGCACCGCCTGCGCAACCTGGTACACCACGTGGCGCGCCAAGTTCTCGCTGAGGTAGGTGTAGTTGACGATGGCAGTGAAAATCTCTCCGCCGGCAACCAACTCTTGCACAATGTAGTAGAAGCGGTCGCAGTGGAGAAACTCGATGAACAGCACCACGTTGGGGTGCGCAAGCTGCCGCATGATCGCCACCTCCTTCAACACCGCCTGCTTCTGCGCTTCATCCATCTGGTACTTGCGGAGAATCTTGATGGCGACAAACGCGCCGGACCGCTTGTCGCGGGCCTTGAACACCACGGAAAAGGCGCCCTCGCCCATTTTTTCCATCACCTCGTACCGCTCCAACCCGGGGTACGGGCTGCCGCTCTGTTTCTGCTGCTGATCATACTGGTGTTTCTGGTTCTGTAGCTGGTGCTTCTCGTACAGCTGCTGCTCGGGGGGAATATGCTGAGCATCGTGCACGTAGCCCTGGTGCTGCTGCAGTTGTGCTTGGGTGTGATTCTGGTGGTGCTGGTGGGACTTGTGTTTTCCCTGGGATTCTTCGGATGACCCCGAAGAGTACTCCACCGAAGTTCCCGGAGTCAACAAACTGGATGGTCCTGTACTGGCCATATCGAGAGAAGAAGGAGAGTGCCCGCTGTTTCTCCTGTGCTTGAAAACCGCTTTCAAGTTGGCGAACATAATTTCCGTGGAATCAGTGTGGTAGGGGGTGGGGGGTTGGTATTGTACCTGGGATATTTCTGGCGCACGTGACTTGTGGGCGACAGTTTGTGGGTTGCTGCGGACTACTTGTGTGCAAAGTTGAATTCTGGCGTGGTCTCGGTGGTCCGATATGCGCCCGAGCAGAACGGTTGCTAGATGCTTCTATGTATTGATTGCTACATATTGCCACGGTTGCTGTGGCTCTGGGCGTGTGTGCCGGTCTCTTTTTTTTTTTTTTTTTTTTCCTTTTTTTTTCCGCCTGCGCTGCTTGATAGCCTTCATGCACCCTGCGTGTGCCTTAACAATCTCGATTTGTTTCACTTTGCCGTTCCCTGGTATGTAGCGGGTCTGTGGTCTACGTTTTGCGGATTCTTCTCCTATCTTCTTATCCTATCTTGTGGATTCTTCTCCTATATTGTGGCTTCTTCTCCTATCTTGTGGCTTCTTCTCCATCTTGTGGTCTCCTCTATGGTGGCTTATTGCGTTTCTCAGTCTTGGTCTCGGTGAATTGCCATAGTCGTTTCTTTACATGTGGACACTCTCGCTCCGATTTCCTTCTTCCACCCTTCTCTTGCTCGCTCTCCAGACCAACGGTAACCATACATTTTCCCTGTCTCGCATCTACTCTTGTCGGCTCTCCACACCCAAACCGCAGGACGTTGGTGTCATCGGAATTGCGGATCTCGTAACCGTAGTAACTCTAGCAATCTCGCATATAACCAATGATCAGCTTGTCTCACATTGCGCGCAACTCTCGTCCTCTGTGCAAGCGCTACCGCTTCCACCTACAATTATGCTGTTACCAAGCTTTCGGTTGCTGGCCGGGATCTCTTCCGAACGTAACCTTAACTGAAAATGGTGTGTGATGCTTGGTTTTTCACCTTCACCTAAGTAGAATGTATTGCTTTTTCTCCACATCGTCCCCAATCATTGCGCACATTTGTTCCTTGGTTTTGTCATATTGCGTTTGACAGGCTCGCTCATATGCAAAGTGTCGTTCAGCAGGATGATCGGCTGAAATTTTTTGCCTTTCTTCGGTGGGATATCACGTTCGGTATATTAGTCCGTTGTCCGATCTTGTTATCTGCGAAACAACCATGCTGCGACTGTAGCTTCAGCAGTCGACCAGAAGATCGCCAAGCTGGATCAAAATCTTTCAAGTTGGTTGAACTACTCGATTTATTGACTAGATTTTCAAGGATCTTTCTTCGTAACGTCGTTGCTTTTCAGGGAAGCGCCTTTTTTCATAATCGAGTCTGGTGATTCCGCACTAACTTTTTTTTCGCTACATCCAGATGCCCCAGGTTTGGCTTAGTACATCCTCCAGTTATTTCAGGCACAGCCAGAGCCGACTTTAGTTGATGCGACGTTTATAATGAAAAAGAGAAAATCGTTGACTCCCTCGGGCTGTTCTAGCATCCGCGAGATTTAATCTCCATCCGCTACTCTGATTTGATTCGAAAATGAAATTTTTATTCAGTAGGATTTTCGGTATCTCTATACTAATGAGGAAGCACTTTCTTTCCACTTTGGGCAGGAAGATATCGTCCTCTTCTTATCTTGTGTCGGAAAACCTCTGTTACGTCAGAAAACTACTCCTCGGGATATAAGCTAAGAACGGCCGGAGCAGCTGAAAAGCTCTTGAAACCAAATCCTACTAAATTGAACATAGAAGAAGAGCTCGAAAGGATAACTTGCGATACTGTTATATCTTTCAAGCTGGGTTCGGAATGATCGGTTGGGGGTATTGACAAAATCCACTGTGGTTTAGGTATTCGCGAGTGAGACTCATCGTCTGTGTCACACATTTCTGTCTGTGTGTACTTCAAAAGTTTAATGTTATTCAGTGTCCAGCATTTCGAATATCCTTGGGAGTCAACAATTTTACATTTCGGAATTACGTGCCAACACAGGCTGATGAAGAGTTTTCCTATGCTCTCCAGATATTAATTATTACTACGACCAGACATTAGAGAACACAATTCTGCCATCCTTCCCAATTCGCCTTTGAGGTGTTTAGAGATTCAAGTATTGACGAAGGTTGACAAGATCTGGCATGATGATCCGATCATGAGTGAAGACTACACAGTTATTGCATCAGGCGTGAAGAGCAACCTGTGAAACCCGGTAAACTCGTACTTGTACTTTTGCGAAGTTCCTCACATGGTAAGAGAACGTATGCTTTTCTTCATTATCCTCTCGCATCCTTTCCAGAATCAACAGTTGCATTTCGGAGCATACCGAAAAAAATCACGATCAAGTTAATACTGGAAATTCCACTGCGCCAGGTCGAGATACCTCTTGGGCTATCTGCGTTCTGGACTGTGATTTGGATATTTAATTCTTGTAAAGCCACAGTACTCATCGTAAGCTGAGTTTGATCCTGCGGCCAGTGTGATTTCCTAATAATTACGTCGGCCATAGCACCCACACGCGAGGTCAACTACATTCTTGAGGCACAAACTCCGTAAATCAATCTTGGGTTACACCACTAGCATGAATCCCACCAATGCACAAGATTAACCATAAAAAGAGTTGCAAGTGCAACACCATGCAAGTATACGGCCGGCATACACTCCAATGATATGTATACAGAGACGGATTGCGTCAGCTGCACTACTGCTTATGTACGATGAAACGTGCATTTGTTAACTTTGCGTGGGGGAAATATGAGATCGTAAACATGGCGGGTCGGTCTACTATCGAGAAACTATTTGATTTTTCTTTTTCAAATCCGGAAACAAAAACTACGTTTTCCACCCCCCGCCAACTGCTACCTGGGCCTCATCTGACAATGGTTATTACCCGGAGTGCACTACCCCCTTACACCCGCGTATTGCTGTCACGTGAAACATACCTGTATCACAAGCTTCTGGGCATACACTGATAACTTCTCATCAATACTTCACTAGCAATGACTGTGCCTGCTATAGTTTTCACCGATTGGGACGGAACCGTTACTCTTCAAGACTCCAATGATTATCTCACGGAAAACTTGGGGTTTGGCCGTCCACGCCGTTTGGAAGTGAATGAGGAGATCTTGAACGAAAGGAAATCGTTCAAAGATGGATTCACTGAGATGTTGGAATCAATTCCTTTGCCATTTTCCGAGTGCGTTGACTACTTGTTGAAGCACATTAAGCTTGATCCGGGCTTCAAGGACTTTTTTGAATGGTGTGACGCCCAAGGGATTCCTGTGGTTGTTGTCAGCAGTGGAATGACACCTATCATCAGTGCTTTGCTTGAAAAGTTGGTTGGACCGGAAGCTGTTGGTAAGATTGAAATCATGGCAAACTCTGTTGAAATCAACGAGGAAACGAACAAGTGGCACATTGTGTTCAAACACCCGGAAACCGGTTTTGGTCACGATAAGAGTCTTTCCATCAGAGACTATTTGGAGGAACACGGCTACAGCGACGTCAAGCCAAAGCTTTTCTACTGTGGAGACGGAGTCAGTGACTTGTCTGCGGCGAAGGAAACGAACTTGTTGTTTGCTAAGCATGGTCACGATTTGATCACTTACTGTCGCCGTGAAAACATTCCATACACGGAATTCAACGACTTCTCCGACATTTTCTCCAAGGTCAAGGCTGTGGTTGAAGGAAAGAAGGACTACCACGAATTTATCGAAAACTAGAGTTACTGCAAGACAACTTGAGTTACTGCAAGACAACTAGAATTACAGCAAGTAATAATACAATTATTGAATCATGTCTCTGGCATAGAGCGACAACTGTAAAAGAAGCCCAGTTCTCCGAATGAGTTGCACCAATAGCAGTACGAATGCCCCGGTAAAAACTAACACTTTTTTTTTTCCGGCCCCAACGGAGTAATGTATTTAGAAAAAAAAAAAACAAAAAAAAAGAAGATGGAAGCGTGCATCGCGTATCCATTTACGAGGATTTTGACGTAGAAAGGGCCCGCCCAAATGCGAACCCTCTTAGTTGAATAGAAGAACCTCCACCCGTTTGTGGGTTTTCAGAAAATTTCTTTTGTGTGATTTAGCAATCAGCTGCAATGCCACCTTGCATGTCGTCGCCCTGAGGTTACCTCCTGCAATGTAAGTCTCATTTGGGTTCTACCAGTACCTTGCGCTGCATTAGTAAACGTTTGAGGGTTCAGCTTTCGCGAGGCGGAAAGATTATCTCCGAAACGGAAATTTACACGCACGCCGATGCCGGATCGGATCGTCGCCGAAATTCTGCACGAGTTTGGAGTTTTGGCGCTTCTTCCGCCATATACCTGAAACTACAAAAATGGCTGGTGCATGCGTTCTATATTTTCGCCATACGCAAAAAGAAATATACAAAAGTCGGGGAAGCATGCATCTTGGAATAACGCCAGCGTAAACTTTTTCACTCGAAAATATCGTCGTCACACACACTTACCCGCACCTTATTTCGCCGTACCTCTTCCTTGATTTGAGCATGGATCAACCGCTGGTGCCGCAGTAGAGAATCCAGCCGGTAGAATGCGCGAGAACATCCTCCAAAGTGACATACATACACGAGACTGAGGAACCGACCTAAAAGTTCCTTGTCTTCGTAATTATCCACCCGGCCACCATTATATGCTTTGAGATGTTCGTTGCAGATATGGCGGCGCAAGAGCCACCGGAACTTGAATCCTTCGTGATGACACTGGCAGCTGTGGTCTGGGCAGCAATTTTCCTGGCTCGCTCTTGTGTGAGGAGGAGAGCTGCTTCCTTTGCACGCTTGAGGCGAGTCGCTGGAGTATGCATCTTGTACAGCATCAGACTGCGCCAATGGCGGCTGGTCCCATGTGTTTGAGCCCATCATCACCTCAGGTGCACTTCTGGTAGTGTTCCCTTGCATCCAAAGGGGCGGCCGCACAGGTAGGGACATTGTGGGTTGGGCCTGGGGAACGGACTCCCATTCCTTGGGCGTCATATAAGAGACCTGCTCTTGTGCATGTGCCCACTGCGTCATATGGTAGCCGCGTACTGTAAGATTGCTGCTTGCCAGCGTCAGTGCATAATCCCTCAGGGTCGGGACACTGCTTGTCGGGGCCAGCGGCATGCTGAGTACGGACGCACGTCCGGTGCTGCTAACGCTGCTGCGCATACCGCTGTCGATGCTGCTGCGTACACCGCTGTCGACGCTGCTGCGTAAGTCACTAATGATACTGTGGCCTAATCCAGGGTCACTGTTGCGTAGCATGTGGTGGTGGTGGTGATTCTCCCCGCGGAACCCATTGGTGCCAGGGTGATTGCTGATACCATTGTAGCCTCTGTTGTTGAAGTTTTCCTTCTCGACAGTGCTGTAATCCTTTGAAGGGTTATCTACTCCAAATGCATTTGGCAGCATGTCCGCCGCATATTCCTGATATAGCGGGTCCATTGCAGCCACAGGTGCATCCGTGCGCATATCTAACCCGCCATGCGCGTCATTGGCGTAAATAGGGCTGCCAAAATATCCTTGTGCAACGCTATTGGATGCAAATGCAATATCGGACAGTGTCCGGGAAGAGATTCCGGTTGGAGTTTCGCTGACGCCCGCCATTTGCAGGCGCATGTTGGAAAGTGCAGCTCGGTCCCCTTCGGAAATTTCCGAGGGGTAAGAAGAAACTGGTGGCAGGCCGGGTTGAAGATTCAGTGCAAATGAGTATAAGCTCAAGCAGGCTTCAGCATTTGTTGCAGGAATATTCATACTTGGATCTGACGCTTGCCCCTGGGTTCCGTTGGAATATCTCATCCACGGAACATAATATCCTTGGTCATTATGGTACAGCGCAACGTCATATGCTTCGCCTTGTGCGCCAAGCTCTTGTTGTTTCGGAATAACCTCATCATTCATCGTTCGAAATCCTGATCGAAGGTGCGTTGGTGGAAGAAAAACTGGTGTCACCCCCACAGGATCAGTAGTGGAAAATATATTGGCAGGTGGATGCTTAGGGCGAGGAGATATTCCGCGTCCTAATTTATTTGGAATAGGGGAAGGCTGTAAAAAAATGGGAATTTTAAGACCGCCCACTTGTAAGTAGGAGCAAATGGTGAGGAAAACTGGGGTATTCGGCCAGTACCCTTTATACCTAGGGAAATAATAACTAGGAGGAGAGTGGTATATAGCAGGACAGATGAAACAAAGTCTAAAGACGAAACCTATCAATGAAATAATCAAATCGAAAACGCAAAACCCCGAAGAAAAAAAAAAAACGTTCAAGTCATTGCCAGAGCTCATCCTGTTATAGAAGTAAAATCCCATTTGTTCGAATTCGAAGCCCTGCAGGCGATTCCAAGATTGGAACGTAGCTATTACGACGCACATGAAACAAATGCAGGCCGTACAATCTAATCGCGCGGAACGCTGAACAGGCTCTATGCATGAGGGTTATCGATCTTACGGTACGGAATCCAGTCTTTTGATTGGACATCGGCTATAATGCGAAAGATACAGGGCTGAAAATTCACGGCGAAGCGACTACTCACGCCAGGTCGTAACTTGCAGTGCATATCGAAATAATCAAATGATCATATTGACTCAAGGCGGGAATTTGTGTATTCACCACGAGAAGTAAAAGTTGAATTCAAAAGATCATAGGGCGTAGTATGAAGCCAATATTCTCCTTCGTATATCTCTCACAATGGGGTAAATATCCTTCCGCTTGACAAGTTGGCGGCTAAGGGGCGCTTGCACAAGTCCAACGCCTGCACGATTAGAGTTGCCATTTTATTCAATTTGTTCCCATATGCCGGCACGCAAACCTAAACTTGACTGTTTGAAGGCGGCTAATTTATGCGTTGCACTACTGCGTCAAAGAAGTAAGCTATTTTCGTATCTTATGCTTTCACGTACGTGGCGACATAAATTTCGAATCGAGCAGGTACATTTTGTTCCAGACTATTTACACTAGAGGGTGCGAACCATGCAGATTGTAACACCAGTGGTAAGATAATCTTCGAGCCAAATCTTGAATCACTTAATACTTTAATACAGTATAATTTGAAGAGAGCAAGTTTAAAACCATTAGCCACGTAAATTATGCTAGGTTGTATAGGCATTATGAATGCAATTTAGGAGATTTGGTTGGAAGTGCTCTTCCCACACTGGTTAAAACTGTATTCATTAGTACGGCATATTCGTGAAAAAAAGCTAACGCTATTTGCAGAAAATATTTCGTCGTCGCAGTGGGTATAGTCATGTTTGGTTCATATTGTCGGTGAGCCGATAAGAGAAGCGCTGAATTGCCCAACGGCATTCCTGGAATAGGGCGTATTGTGCATCGAAAATTTATCATTCGCACAGGTTACAAAATTATTGCAGCATCTCGTGATTTGACCCACTAGATCATGATCCTTTGTCCCAGTACTTTAAAAATCCTATCTAACAATTATTCCGGTAAGGCGGGGATACTTCTGTTTCTTTTGTTTAATCCAGGATCTGCAGTTCATACCCTAAACTATGTATTGCGTATCGCGAAAATTAAAAGAAAAGTAGCGGATGATCTGATATCCATGCTATCTTGCCACCCATGTTCTAACAGAGTCTCATGTTATAATTTTCTTTACTAATAGGGAAATAGCAGGAGCACCTTTAAGGAACGTGAGAAGGAATCTTCAGCTGAAAGAATTACTGTAGACCTGCATAAGCTGCTGCATCGCCACACACCAGCCTGCCCCCTATTCATGGAGGTGCATAGACCACATAAACAGTGCATTGCATCCCACAGATGACGCCTCGTATTCCTGTCCCCCATGTTTCTCTCAAAGAATATATGATCCCGTATTTACAATGTACATATCAAAACGACGCCAGCGAACCCAATTTAATCCTGAAATGTTTGCAGTTTAACCTAACCCATGTCTGACCCTTTTCTTACTCGAGTATCTTCGATATTCGTTTCACAATCATGTGTCAGTCTGGAGGATACCTGTTTGATCGTAATTTCCGGCCAAGATATTGTTTCAGCCCCATATTTGCTGGATACTTCTTCAGCTGACGCCGGAAAGCTCAGGGCACAGAATTAAGAAAACAATATGGTCCCATGCGTTACGCAGTCAGCTGCATGAAAATTGTTGCGACAACGTCGACCCCACATGGCCACATGTGTAGACCTTTCGCCTAGAATATTTCTAGATTCCCTGGCCAAGAAGATCTAACCGGGGTACATTTTTAGCAGTAGACCCTCTTGGATACTAGAAGCTGACCTACAGCCCGGGATAAAATAAGGTTTTACAATATATTCCTGGAGGTTAGCGTTACACAATAGTCTGGCTCCTCCCGGCAGAAAGGCAATTTCACCCATTTCCTGCGTCATGCCTGTGTCGGCTCTCCCGATACGCGAGATTTACAGCTATATGCGGCTCTGGCACGGAATATGGCGACATTTGCAAACCACCAAATTTTCAAATCGAACTGCGAGCAATTTATGGGACCTATTTTGGCAAAGGTGTTAAGCTGCAACCGTCACTTCGTCGATCCTGTAGTACAGCCACTGGTATCGAAGACCCGTACCTCCGCGTGTCTATACACAGTGGATAACCTGTCACACATAACGAAAACGGCTAGTGGCTTAGTTGAGCAGTTTAAAACAATAAGACTAATTCGTTGCAAACCCATACACGGCGTTCTAAAAATAAAGGGAGATACTGACTACACTGGGTCTCTACCGTTCTCCAAAGTCTCTTCTACGGTTTCCACGAGCAAATCGAAAACGGTTTTTCTGTACAAACTGCTCAACGGATTTACTCCACAAATAGCATTTCGTGCCATTCTCGTGCTTAAGACAGAGTCTTGAACGGGGTCTACACTGAGCATTCTCCAAAAAGGGTATTTGCACTACCGTTTGAGCCAATCTGGTGTTCCTGACAACTTTCTTGGCACTACCGACATAACCACCTCGAAACCAGTACTACCAGCATCCACTGGCACTAGTTGAATTCCAACGGATTTGTGTCACATCTATTTCCAGCTCCAAGTATCGAACAGCAGCCATTCTACCAAGAGCCTCTTGCAACTTCAGAACTGAACACACTACTCACGATCTGTATCCAAGTAGACGTTCACATTCTACGAAAACCACTAGCACATTCGGCGCACAGCTGATATCGAATACCCAACTAGCACATTCTCACGGAGCTGAGATCGTCCTTCTAGTACCAGCACGTCCTTCTAGTACCAGCACGTCCTTCTAGTACCAGCACGTCCTTCTACCATGGATTCTACCTCAACCACGTCGTCGCGTTCGTCCACAGAAAGCGAAAAGGCTTCGTTTTTCTCCTCGTGCATGGTCCGGCTTCGCCCCTTGCTTGGAGCAGCACGCAAATACGGCAGCTTCATTGGCCCGGGCCTCATGATCTCCGTCGCATACATGGATCCCGGTAACTATGCCACCGGTGTCACTGCGGGAGCATCCAACCAGTTCTCACTTCTCTTCATCACGTTTGTTTCGTCGGTGATTGCGGTGTTTCTCCAGAGTCTCTGCATCAAACTCGGCACCGTGACCGGGTACGACTTGGCCCGCTGCTGCCGCGAGCACCTTCCGCGACGCCTCAACTACGTTTTGTGGTTTTTGGCTGAGTGTGCCATTATCGCCACCGATGTGGCCGAGGTGATTGGTCTGGCGATCGCGCTCAACATTTTGATCCGCGTCCCGCTTCCCGCAGGCGTGGTCATCACTATCGTGGACGTTCTTGTGGTGCTAGCAGCATACAGAGCGCACTCGCCCCGCGCACACTTCATCCGCTACTTTGAGTACGCGGTGCTGACGTTGGTGTTCGCGGTGGTGGTGTGTTTTGCCGTGGAAATGGCGTACTTGCCCCACACGGTTTCTGTGGGAGAGGTGTTCCGTGGTTTCTTGCCCAGCCACCAGATGTTCTCCGGCAGCGGCCTCACCATTGCCACGTCCATCGTGGGTGCCACCGTGATGATCCACCTGCTCTTCCTCGGCTCCGGATTGGTGCAGCCGCGGTTGCGCGAGTACGACTTGGACCACGGCTACATGCACCTTCCGCAAGTGGAGGATGCATCGGAGAAGGCTGAAGCAGTCCAGGAGTACCTCTACGCCGAGTACACGCCGCTGTACTACGCCATCCGCCACTGCTTCAACTACCTGATTGCGGAATTGTGCGTGACGTTGCTCACGGTGGCGCTTTTCGTCAACGCTGCCATTGTGGTGTTGGCCGGTGCCACTCTCTACGGTACCCTGGAAGCGGTGGACGCGGATCTCTACTCCATCCACCAGCTTTTGCTGGACTCGTTGGCCCCGGTGGTGGGCACCATCTTCATGTTGGCGTTGCTCTTTTCCGGCCAGAGCGCCGGCGTCGTGTGTACCATTGCTGGCCAGATGGTGAGTGAGGGCCACTTGCGGTGGACAGTGCGGCCGTGGATCCGCCGGTTGGCCACGCGTTCCATCTCCATTGTGCCGGTGTTGATCATCTCGCTCTGTGTGGGGAAGGACGGCTTGAGCGCGGCACTTAACGTGTCGCAGGTTGTGATCTCCATTCTCTTGCCGCCGCTCACGGCGCCGCTCATCTACTTCACGTGCTCCAAGAAGATCATGCGCGTGCGCAAGCCGCGCGAGCAGTGCGAGCTGGACGAGCCCGAGTACTGGCAGTTGGAGAACTCGTGGTTGACCACGGTGGTGGTCGTATTGATCTGGCTTTTCATTGCGGTGTTGAACGTGTACTCCATTGTGCAGATGGCGCAACTGGGGATCCAATGATACTGCTCGACTTGGCGTACCACGCTCGTAGGGCCCGATTACGATCTTGCCCATCTGTTTGTAGCGCTGCCGCGGACGCATATATGGGGTCACTACTTGCAAGCTTATCCATAGCTACTGCTGGAATATCATGGTGTTGCAGAAATATACATACCTTGGGAATTCATATCTGAGACAGCGATTCTCGATGTTCTTGTGCATCCAGTTTATTCGAATCCATTATGGCAAAATACGAGTTAAGCGCGATTGATATGATTGCACCGAAACAATGGTGGTTACTGAATCCATCTCCATATATACCGCGCCTTGTACGCTCCCTCTCGAAACAACTGGAATCAATCTTCAATAGGAAGGAATTAGTGTGATTTCCATACTGACACAAGTAGTGACTTATAGGTCCCAAATAATTTCTCTCATTGTTCAGTCAATTTGTTCTTCGTCAATGAGCGCGAAGGGTAGGAATATTTGCTTTGGTTGGTCAATTACAAGAACATAATTCGATGCATTTTGGAGATCCAAACGTTGTTGACTTTTGCAAGCGTACAATGGAGGTACTAACAAGGTTCTCAAAGGACATGTGCTGCGGCCACCTGTAGCCTTTGTCCAAAGCTAGAGTGGAAATACACACTTTCATACTGAGGATCACACGAAGCGTAATTGAACACACGACTGTAGTTTGGATTGATGGTCGGAGTATACCGCGAGCTCGTATTTTGAGCTATGTAGCTCTGCGCAAGATGCGTTATCTACCCCGACTTACATTTGATGAACGCGCAGATTGCTCCATTCCATACGCTCCCCGCTGGACGCTGCTTCTGGGGTGTTCTCGATCGCTCCACTGTTCGCTTCTGCTGCATAGGTTTGCCTAATCCCCTCTACAGTCTGCGGTCAGCTCGCGTCTACGTGGCGACTACATGGCGTCTACGTGGCGACTACGTGGCGACTACGTGGCGACTACGTGGCGACTACGTGGCGACTACGTGGCGACTACATGGCGACTACATGGCGTCTACATGGCGTCTGTGGCGTCTACATGGCGTCTACGCGGCGTCTACGTGGGCTGCGTCCATGCATCCACAGTGCGCAATGCGTCACCTGTGCATCCCTCCCCAACCAGATCTGCAGCACGGATCCTGCCCGAAAAGTTTCTGGGTATTAGCATCGTTATCCCGCAATTTGTCGGCCCGCCCGAGAAATCACAACGTCCTAATCTTATCTCCATGTCCTTCTGCATGTGCCCAGATTTCACGTGATGTTTCGCATCCATTCTCGCTCGCCCCACTGTCCACACTATCACCAACGCCAAAGGAGCCAAAGCCGGAAAAAGTACAGAAGTCCGCTCCCTGTTCTCGCCACAAACATTCTCCGCCCTCTCCCACCAAACGATTCTGTTTCTTCTGGGGAAATCACCTCCTCGCTCCCGCCCGCGATGAGAGCGCACCCGTACCTCCCACCCTCGCTCGTCCGCCCGCTACTCACCTCCCTCCACCAAACCCCCCAATTCCGCTCCCCAGCACATTCTTACCCCCGTGCCCCCTCCTCCCGCCCAACCAGCCACGTACCCACATTCCCGCGCGTGATTTGTCCCCGCGCCGCTTTTCCCCCGGATTTCTGCCACTTTTCCCGCTGTTTTCCGCCCCACTTAGCCAATCTTCTCCTGGCACAGCACAACCCTGCCGTTGATGCCGTCGTCCCACCTCCTCAGAAAGCTCCATCTCACCAGACTGAACCACTCCAGCCCTTCGCCCGAAATCACCGTCAATTCCTTGGACAACATCCACTCCATGGACTACTACGCCCAACCACAACAACAGTACTACCACGAGGACAACCCGGGCCAGCACATGGCCGTGGGCAGCGCCATGGGCCACGCGGCGGCTCCGCTGGACTCGCACGTGCCAATTGACGCGCAGGTGCCGCTTGTGGCGCAGGTGCCGCTTGTGGCGCAGGTGCCGCTTGTGGCGCAGGTGCCGATCGCGTCACAAATGGAATCTGTCGTGCCCCAAATGGGCGCTCCTGGGCCGTATGCGGGCCAAACCGCCGCCGGACAGGCCCAAACCGCCGCCGGACAGACCCAAACCGCCGCCGGACAGACCCAAACCGCCGCCGGGCAGGCCCAAACCGCGGCCCGGCCGGCGTTGGGAGACGCGCAGAAGTCCGCGTCGCTCTTGCCGCAAAAATCCACCGTGTCCAAAGGAAAGTACTCGCTCTCGGACTTCTCCATGATGCGTACTTTGGGCACCGGGTCGTTTGGCCGGGTGCACTTGGTGCGGTCGGTGCACAACGGGCGGTACTACGCCATCAAGGTGATGAAGAAGCAGCAGGTGGTGAAGATGAAGCAGGTGGAGCACACCAACGACGAGCGCAGAATGTTGAAGTTGGTGGAGCACCCGTTCCTCATCCGCATGTGGGGCACGTTCCAGGACCTGAAGAACTTGTTCATGGTGATGGACTACATCGAGGGCGGCGAGTTGTTCTCGTTGTTGCGCAAGTCGCAGCGCTTCCCCAACCCGGTGGCCAAGTTCTACGCCGCAGAGGTGGTGTTGGCGTTGGAGTACTTGCACTCGCACGACATCATCTACCGCGACTTGAAGCCGGAAAACATCTTGTTGGACCGCAGCGGCCACATCAAGATCACCGACTTTGGCTTTGCCAAGGAGGTGAGCACCGTCACCTGGACCTTGTGCGGCACCCCGGACTACATTGCCCCCGAGGTCATCACCACCAAGCCCTACAACAAGTCCGTGGACTGGTGGTCCTTGGGCGTGTTGATCTACGAAATGTTGGCCGGCTACACCCCGTTCTACGACTCCACGCCCATGAAGATCTACGAGAAGATCTTGTCGGGCAAGATCCACTTCCCCAGCTCCATGCACCCGGACGTGATTGACTTGTTGTCGCGCTTGATCACCGCCGACTTGTCGTCGCGCTTGGGCAACTTGTTGAACGGGCCGGCCGACATCCGCAACCACCCGTGGTTCTCCGAGGTGGTGTGGGAAAAGTTGTTGGCCAAGGACATCGAGACGCCCTACGAGCCGCCCATCACCGCCGGCGTGGGCGACTCGTCGTTGTTCGACCACTACCCGGAGGAACAGTCCGACTACGGCACCGTGGGCGAGGACCCGTACGCCGAGTTCTTCCTCGACTTCTGACTGCGTCCCCAGATACAAACATTCGGCTTCACTTCTCCGCAACCGCTGCTACATAGGTCTGTATACGTAAATCTTTCCTGTATTATTGGTTTTTCTCTATGGTACACGGTGTTGCTGGCCCGCCCGCTCATGCCATGAACACCTTCTTGCAATCCAAGCACACGTAAAACAAAATCATCGACGTGTCCTTTCTCTTCTGCTGCGACTGGAAAAACACACACTCCTGGTTGGCACAGTTAGGGCATGTTTTGTTGGATCTAGGCAAAGTGGGATCCGACCCGATATCTTGCACCACCCCGGCGGTTTCTCCAATATTGGTGATAAGCTCGTGACGGTACACCTTGGGGTTTTCCGCCAACTCCGTGTAGTCGCAGTTTCTGCACGAATAGAGAAGTCTAGCGTTCTCCTTGTCCTCTCTGGGATACAACATGTTGTTGCATTCTGCGCAGAAACGGAAAGACGCCATGGTGGGGTTTTGGGTGGAGGTGGAGGTTGACCAAAATGTCCCACTTGAAGTGTCGGGCGGCGCACGACCGCGTCCTGCTGTGTCTGAAGTGGCGGTATGGGGCCCCAAAGTGTAATTCGGCCATTCTGAGAACTTGCAAACTTCGCCCAAAGTAATATTCCTCGCTTTTTGTTGTCGTTGGCGGTGGTCCCGTCAAAGATGCCGCCGCTATGATCCACGTCACGTGACGTCCGTTTCCCTCACCAATATTACCCCATCCACCACACCAGCAAGAACCAAACTGGCTGAAACTCTGCAATCCATTTTAACGTCACCATCCCCACCCTACCCCCATTCTTGTCATCTCGCTCGCCACTCATGCGCCCCTGTTCCCTTCCCAAACCCGAAAGCCAACCCCACCTTGACACCCGTACCTCCCACTTCGCTCACCAGCCAAATATCGAAAAAAAAAATTTTCGAACAACTCTAATCTATCCATTCCACACCATGTTGCGTCAATCCGTCAGACCCGTCGCCAGAATCCTCGCTAGACAAAACTTCCGTGCATGTGTGCGTTTCAACTCTGTCGCCGCAGACGCTGCCCCAGTGGACCCCAAGATCTCCCAGATTGTTGACCAAATCTCCACATTGACCTTGTTGGAAACTTCTGCATTGATCACCGAATTGAAGACCAGATTGAACATCTCGGACATTGCTCTTCCTGCTGCCAGTGCTGGTGCGGCCGCTCCTGCTGCTCCTGTTGAGGAGGAGGTGAAGGAAGTTGTTGAGGAAAAGACCATTTTTTCCATCAAGTTGGAGTCGTTTGACGCCAAGTCCAAGCCTAAGATCATTAAGGAAGTCAAGAGCATGCTTGGCTTGTCTTTGGTGGAGTCCAAGAAGTTTGTGGAGGCTGCTCCTAAGGTGTTGAAGGATAACGTTGCCAAGGAGGATGCGGACAAGATCAAGGCCACCTTGGAAGGTTTGGGTGCCAAGGTTACTTTGGAGTAATCCCGGTGTCTGGTGCACCGTCATACATAGTCCTGTACATATACGTTTTACTGACCAAGGTGTATTGGAGTGGTGAAGAGGAGAGGTTTAGGCGATTATGTGGTGAGTAGATTGGGGCTAGAAACGAAGAGTTGAGGGAGTTGCCTCTCTATTTACATTCTTCATTTCCTATTTGGTGTACATTACTGATATTTGCTTCTCATGTGATACTTTCCGCTCGTGTACGTGATCATTTCTTCCCCTTGTCTTTAATCCACTCGCTCTACTGTTTACTTCACTATGGTGCGCTTCGCTATATTAGTAAGTCGCTCGTAATCACACTGTACAAACCCCTGTTCACATACAATTCCTTTAGCCCCTAATTCCCTCCCTAGACGAAGTTCAATACTTTTACTGCTTTCTCGTTTCTTCCGGTGTGTAACACACAATGGCTTGCTAGTCCTTGGCTGTTGGGTTACTTCCGTTATATCCCACGTACTCACAATCTACTGTTCTCCGCCTAGAGTAATCCCTAAGTAAATTACGCACGGCTTCGCCTAGATTCCACCCGCAAATTTATAATCATGATCCCACTTTGGTGTCAGCCACGAGTTCGCAACTTGGGAGGAATTGGCATTTCCCAATTTCCCAAGAACAATGGCATGGGTGCGAAAATGCGCAAACATCATCACTTCCACCATCTCCGCATTTAACTACTTCATATTCTTACCTCGGACCACAATTGAAAGCGATACAAGTTTCAATATAAGACCTCTGGTCACACTCATTACCACTCCCACCCTTTAAGCTCCTGACACTTCCGTGTGTATACGTCGCTCTGCTCATAACTCATCCAATTTATTTCTTGGCTAAGGTCACCACATCCTTCATTCCATACCCCCAACCCTTCCTCTGGGTCCTAGTGCTCCGTATCCATATTCCTGTTTGTATCTTTCTGAGATACGCCTGTTCCTTTCCAATCCACCACAGAGGTTCCGTCTAGGTATCTAGAGTTATCTGTTTTGGAACACGAGATACCGCACCAAACCCACCAATCCGGTTTTGCTCGGTCCCAGTACCGGTTACACGACAAATCCTTTTCCAAACATCACTGTATCAAGACCGTTACGTTCTGTGCTATAAGTGATCCGATTCTCAGATATTGGGATTTTGTCATCCAATCTACGGTGTGAAGCAACCAAGGTTTTATCTGCTACAACTGGTCAGATTGTTTCTTATAGTTCCTTGCACTTTCGGGATTCACCTGCTTTGAGCGTAACAGTTACCCCAAATACCTCTCGCCCTATTTTCTGGTCTTCCTGAAGTTCCGGATATTCTTCCCGAATCCCGAACGTGTCATATCTGCGACTGAAGACAAACATCTGCATCTAAAAATTCATCTCACATGTTTCGAGCAAGAGTCGATGTGGGCGCAGCTACGTTTGCCAGTAAAGAAGAAATCAAGCCGTGGCTTCAGCAGCAGTACGCGCCGTTTCAGCTTCTGGTCGCAATCGAGCGCAGCGATAATGTCAAAATCGTGTTCCGGTGCCGTGCAGGGCGTTCGCTGTGTCCTTTCCGTGTTCGCGCCAACTACTCCGTGCGTTCTGCGAGGTGGACGCTCCTGGTCATGTGCGACCTTCACAACCACAAGGTACATCGCGGGCATAAGGAAGATGCGGTGGGTGCGTCTCACGCCCTTGACGCGGACCCCGAAATGGCACCACCGCGCATTTCCGCCCGCGCAGAACGGCCGGCGCGCGCGCCTGCGTTTCGCCGCCGCACCGGAGTTTTTGTAGGAGTGGCGCCACCGGCAGACGTGGATGCGGTAGTACAGCGCACTGGGGCGCAGGTGGCCCAGCTCATGCAGCGGCACATCTGGCAGAACCATGCGCTTCTGCCAGAGCAGAAGGAGGCTGCAGTGGCGCGCGTGGTTGCAGAATTGGTGGATGAATACTTGGGCGACGGGCGTGGTGCAGTAGGCGCGCCTGCAGCCACCGCTGATGCGGTGCAGCTTCCCAACGTTGACGCAGTATCGCGCACTGCCGGTCCGCTCCCACCTTTCGACCTGCTTCTGCGGCGGCTTCCGCTTCTGCCGCCTGAAAATACGCTAAATCCCGTGCAGTTGATGAAGACGTACGATTTGCGCGAGTTCAAGGTGGATAACATCGGCGCGGCGCCATTTACGCTGTCTGAGAGACCAGATCTCTTGGCGAATTTGTCGTACGCGTCTTGGACTACTGACTAGGTATGTTGATAGGTATAGCGCACTGGATGCGTATCCACTGATGAAAAATAACTTGTGCTGCATCAAGAGAAGACTTTTTTTGCGGCTTTCGAGGACATACCCTATGTATAAATAATATATTTTCCATTGCTAAGGATGTACGCCAGTGTAGAGGAGTGAGCCATAGATAAGATTATGGAGCGAGACCATTTAGGACGAACCCAATATTTATATGGAATGCCGAACCTCAGTTCAAATATGAAGCAAGCAGTCTACTAGTTCTACCAGTCTAATAATCCAGCACCTCTAATAATTCTTTCTCAGTGCATCTACGTAGCATCCAGTAATCAGTCTCACGGGTGATTTTGCAGTCGAACCTGAATCCAATTCCACACCCAAAAACCCCAGAGTCTCAATTGATACGCAAATCAATAGCCCTCCCAAAACTTTCTCCAGTACATACAATCAGCCGCTCGTCTACATCTACTCCTATGACGTTTCTGCTGATATCACCTTCACTCATGGGCAATGAGTAAGGTACACAAGTCGCACCCACATAAATCGCAAGTTCACATTTGCCTCTAGTCCATATCATGAGTTTCCCCGTAACTCCTCGTCCAATGGACTATGAAAAGATCACAGGGTCAGTTCTTGTTATCCCTGTGGTCTCTATTGGAAACATTCCCCAACTTGCGACCGATCTATTATTGCACAACTTTGGGTTTTGCAAAGTAGGCACTTTGCTGGATATGTTCTTATACCCATACATTTCCAGCGTTGATCACTTGGAACTGCAAACCCCGCCTTCGGGAGTTCTGTTTGCCCTTGAGGTTTACTATAATGAAAAGCATAATGTGACTCTTGTTCAACAGAGATCGCCTATCATCCTCGGAATGACAAAGGCTCACGTGGAGCAGGTTCTTCGGCCGTTCAAGGAAATGGCCCAGTTCTCCGGCGTTTTGATCTTGGATCTGGCTGACGCGGGTTTGGAAGAACAAATAGCACCCATTCGTCTTTTCTCCAATGGATCTGTCGATCTGCTACTTGGGCAGTTGGACATTCTGAAATCGGAAGCATCTCCTCTCCCGCTGCAGCTGGGCATTGAATCGCTTGAGAAATTGCCCCGCTCGTTGGAAATCTCCACACGCAAATATGTGGAAGAATTCTCTTCTGCCCCCACTAAGGTTGTTGTGTCGTATGTATATGAGGGAGACAACTCTTATGATGCACTCAATATGGCTTCCCTTGTGGCTCAAATGCTAAAGTTGGGAGAGACTAAGTGGGAAAAGCCTGTCAGCTGGTTCGGAGTGTATGGCGATCGGCCAGTGCCTAATGCACTCGAAGAGGGATTGTATGGTTGAACCCAGGTGTGTGTACTACTCTTAGTTCCATAGATGAGAGTGAGATGTATATTACGTATCTCGTGGTGATGACATTTCGTGATCGTGAAAATGTAGGTATCAGGCGCAAGTTTGGGAAGAATTGATTGGAATAGGTTCACGCATAAGAGGTAAAGGCGGAAAAGACGCTAAAATCATAGTGCAATTCTGGGTTAACTATGGAATTTTTTACGATATAGGAAAAACAGAAGGGCAGAATACAAAACCAAAAACAGGCACTCAGATACACCGCCAGCGCCGGCTCCAAGAAATCTAGTCCAAGCCAATTTCCATACGGATTAAGTACAAGTCTCAGAAGGTTCAGACGCACCCCAGATTTGAAATCGTGCGAAGTATCGCCGAAACGAGAAAACGCCGTGATTATGCATCGTCTATAACAGTGGGATCCATTTTTCCAGCTCCCTGTGGTTCCCACTTCTGACCAACCCGTCATGTGTCTTATTTTTTCTTTTTCTCATTTGTCTGTGGTGGTCTGGACCCACAATGTCCGGCACATTCGGTGTGACTCATTTCGTCATCTCCCGCGTACACTGCTACAACTACACCAAGCAAAATCGGCCATATATAAAGTCTATCAGTAGTTCAATGCGTACTCGATCGCCGCAGTGTAGCCGTAAACACCCAATCCTGCAATCACCGCAACTGCCTTGTCCAGAAGGTACGAGTGGTGTCTGAAAGGTTCTCTTTGGTGAACGTTGGTGATGTGAACCTCAATGAAAGGGATAGCAGTGCCTAGTAAAGCGTCACGGATACCCACAGAAGTATGGGTGTATGCACCAGCATTGATGATGATAAACCCCACACCTTGCTGTTTGGCTTCCTGGATGCGGTCAATAATGAAGCCTTCAGTGTTGTTTTGGTAAGTGAACAACTCTGCGCCGTCATGTCTAGCCACTTGTTGGTGAGCCTCCAACTCGATATCTTTTAGCGTTGTAGTGCCGTACTTTTCCGGTTCTCTTGTTCCGAGAAGATTCAAGTTGGGGCCGTTGACGAGCAAAACCTTTTTGACCATGGTGAGAGTTGTATGTGTATGGAGTTTCAAATTTACACTTTGCCGAAGAACAGGTAGGTTGGGAAAGCAAAGTAGGCCGAAACTAAAAGAGTGGACATATTCGCACTGGTCTTGTGACGCATCCGGACACCATTCGTGGGGAAGCCAGCCGGGGACCAACTATCACCCGAAAATTGCTTTTTGTATTTTGCGGTGAATCTGATAGTAGACCTTAAGGTGCAAACAAGTAGAAGCGATGTAGTCGAATTCTGAGAATTGCTACTAGGGAATTGGAAAACAGCCGCGTAGTAAACGCTCTACTTGGAATGGTAACTGCGACTTGAAAAGTGAATTATTGGTTTTATCGCGCCAGAGCAATTGCCGTATTGTAATAGATTCTATATCGTACACCATTGTAGGGGAAGTTCTGGAATATCCTCTGAGGGCAAATCTGGAATAAATGGATGCGAAAATTCAAGCTTTTGGCGAACAACAAACGAATCGAAAACGTGAGGCCTTCAGTGTTCAGCAAATCACACTGTATCCAGAACAGCATTGTGAGCACTTGCTGGCAACTAGAGCATTTGGCATTGCTAGTGTATTGTACGATTATCGAACAACTGACGCTCAAAACCGATACTTATGTCAAACTTTGAATCTTGCATGCAGCAGACTAATACCCTCAGTGTCATCAACTAGAATAGACCTTTTGAAAGAGAGTGCAATTGGACTACAAGAAAAGTTGTGTTGGGCTCTCATTTTCCCCTCGTAGTCATCTCACTATTCAATCAAAAATGTCAAAATAGGATATGAATTCTGACCTCCACTTCCCCATTATCCATTGATTTTGCTGGTTTCCTACTGCCACTGGCAGAACTCGATTATCTGTATGGTAACAATATCGCGACACACCCTAACTAGTCCATGTATATCTCTCTGCTATACCGGTTCTGTCTCACCTTCGCGTTACGACGACTAACTCTTTAATTCGATATCACCATCTTTGATTTTTTTTTAATTTAAATTCCCTACCGACCAATTTCTCGCTTATCTGCGGTGTGTATGTTTTGTGATAACTAAGGAACTCTCACCTCGACTGCGCACTCGCACACTTATCCTCATACACTTATCCTCATACACTTGTCTCCAGCGACATTTACAATACGCCAAAATGGTTTACCCAATTTCGCTTCGTCAGATTAGGAGTATCGCTACCGCCGCTACCAGTTCGGTTTCATGCACATAACTCACGTTTATAGTCCACCTCTTGGGTCTTGCGCACTCGCGGCCGGTTCTTGGGACAAAAATGAATTATGAGCATGTTACCGAACGGAACTTGCGAGCCAAAAAAAGAATTATGAGCATGACACCGAACCTGTTGTAGCTCGAGTTCCAGTCGCCTCGGTAAAGTATTAGTAATGACGTGATATGCACTGTGATATGACAAATAAACCACCGCCCATAGATTAGGTGCGGTACTTCGGCCCGAATCGGCTACAGATCCGAAAACGCCGAAAACAACAGATCTGGCGCCGTTATTCAGCCATAGCGCAGCCGAGAAACAGTTCACCGCGTGCTCTTAGGTGTGGAGGAGATCAACAGAAGGAAAACAAAAATTCCGTAGTCGTAGCACTCCCCCAGTGCTATCACCAACTACTACTACACACACTGAAGATCCTATCAACCAAATTATGCATGCACTCTCACCGGTTCCCGTGCGCAGGTCAACCTAAACCCAAGTATTTATAACCACCAACGCCAGCACCCCGAATCTCCTCTAGTATATTCCAATTTCTCCAATGACATCCGATTCTGCCCCTGAGAAATTGTCAGCCTTCGATGCCACTCGGTCGTGGAAGGTTACTGAGAGCCCTAACCCAGCGTGGGTTGCCGGGTCTGGCGCTAATTCTGAAGAGTGGAAGAACCACAAGAAAATCTCCATTGACCCTGCTGACGAATCCAGACTGGTTGCAGACAACTACAGGTTGTTGACATCTGCGGTTGTTCCGCGGCCGATTGGGTTCTTGTCTACTGTGGACAAACACGGAAACCGCAACTTGGCGCCGTTTTCCTACTTTGGTTTGGTCCATCACGACCCTCCTATGTTCACTTTGAGCTTCAGCAGCATCACTGGGAACCTCAAGGACTCGTGCAAGAACGTGTTGGAAACCAAGGAATTGACTGTGAACCTTATCAGTGAGTGGTTTGTCGAAGCGGCAAACTACACCTGCATCAACTCGCCGCATGGGGTGGATGAGTGGAAGTTGTCGGGTTTGACGCCGGTGGCCTCGGAGCTTGTGCGTGCTCCACTTGTGGCGGAGTCGGCGTTCAGCATGGAGGCCAAGTTGGTGAGCTCGCAAAATTGGGTTTCTCAGAAGAATCCTGGTGCGGTCTCCGGCACCATGGTGATTGTGGAGGCGGTTCGTTTCCACGTGAGAGAGGATATGGTCAATGCGGAGAAGAACTTCATGGATATGTCCAAGTTGAAGCCTGTTTCTCGTTTGGGAGGAAACATGTACGCCCGTTCCACCGATGGGTTTGAGTTGGGCCGTCCTGACTACCAGGCTGAGCTTGCCAAGCAGAAATAATACTAGAGTGGGCGTACGGAAAGTGAGGAAGTAATTTTAGCTGGCTGGTTTGTTTTCAGATGGTCTTCTAACTGAGAGTTCAATTCTTGGCGCAAATTGTATCAGACGTACATTGTTAGAGGATTCTGCGGTGTTTGTTCCAAGTGGTTTGTTTGGGGTTTGATCAGAATTCTGGTGAAGGTTCTATTTACTGCAAAATGTGATTATATTTTATAACTCGATTTTATATGAGGTGAATACATTCTATTGGCACGCGACAAGAAATAAGCTCCATGGATGCAATAGACGCAGGCTCCACACATTCTAGAACTCCGATCTGCGCTTATACTTATCGTCTAGAATCATGATCTATCCGTATTTACGATTTTTAGCACGAATACCACCATTGCTGTCTACCTCCTAGGTGACGTTGGAAACACAATCAACAAGTATCTCTAAGCCCACTGCAAGATCATCCTGTGTATTCCTTCCCTCGCCCACTGCTGCTCACAGGCCCAGCCATCCTACATTGCGTGCGAACTGTTTATATTATTATCCACTAAACGTACTTGTATGGGTTCAAGATGCCGTTGGGGTCGTAGTGGTTCTTGATGTCTTTGATCATGCGGATCTCCACATCGCTCTTGGAGTAGCCAATGTAGTTCTTCTTCTGGAAGCCCAAACCGTGCTCTGCCGAGATCGAGCCCTTCTTGCTGGCAATCCACTCGTACACAAATGGTTCCAACACCTTCTCCACCTCCTTGTTGTACTCGCGCACACAAACATTCAAGTGCAAGTTACCGTCTCCAATGTGGCCATATCCGATAGCCTTGATAACAGGCTTGGATTCGTCGTCCAAGTCCACCATTCCCGCCTCTTCCAATCTCTCGCTAACAGCCTCCACCAAACCGTACAAATCCGCCAAAGGAATGGAAACGTCGTACTTGTACACACCTCCACCGGCAGTAGAAGCCTCGGGAATTCCTTCTCTCCAGTTCCACAACGTACGCAACTGAGTTTCGTCTTGGGCAATGGTTCCGTCTTCCACCAAACCCTCTTCCATCACGTTACCCAAAAAGGTCTCGAGCTTCTCCATGTCGTGCTCACTGTTGGAACCACTGGTCTCGATCAAAACGTAGAAGGGGTACTCGCCACTTTCGATTGGGTGCTCGAGCTTCGTGTGACGCGCAGCCAAAATCTGGGAGTTGCCGTCCATAAACTCAAACGCAGAGAGAATCTCCGACAACTCCTTGCGGGCGCCAACGAAAACCTTCTGCACCGCCTCGTAGGAAGAAACACCCAAGAACGCCACGTTGGTGGCAGCCGGACGAGAAGGACACAAGATGGACACTCCGGTGATGATGGCCAAAGTACCCTCGGATCCAATGAGCAACTGCTTCAAGTCGTAGCCGGTGTTGTCCTTTCTCAACGCGTCCATCGAGGAGTAGACGGTTCCGTCGGGGAAAACCGCCTCCAATCCCAAAACGGAACCGTGCAAAGATCCGTATCTCAACAACCTGAGACCTCCGGCGTTGGTGGCGCACACCCCGCCCACGTGGCACGAGCCCTTAGCACCCAAATCGAGGGGGAAAATGTAGCCTTGGTCCGCCAAAAAGTTGTCGGCGTTTTCCAAAATCAACCCGGCATCGCACTTCAAGATTCCGCTGACATTGTCAAACGATCTGACCTTGTTCATGTTGGACACGCAGATGATGATTTCGTCGAAAATCGGGTTGGAGCCGCCAACCAAGCCGGTGTTGCCTCCTTGGGGCACGACTGCAAGCTTCTTGTCGTTGCAGTACTTCAAGATCTCGGAGATCTGGAGGGTGGTTTTGGGCTTCAACACCAATTTGGACTGGCCCTTGTACTTTCTCATCCAGTCCTCGTTGTAGAAGTCGAGGTCCTGTTCGTTGGTGATGACGTAGTTGTCGTCACTCAAAACCGACCGGAAAAAGTCCACATCGGCCTCTTCCAACTTCTTGTACCTCGCATCTCTCTGCACTTTTTGACTGTAGGTGTCTGCAGTGAACGGAACCGTCAGAGCCGCGGAGTAAAAGCGGAACGGAACGCATCTGGATGCACTAGCCGGGCGATGCGCCAAACGGGCCAATCTGAGGTGTCTAGCAAACATGGACGTGGAGTCGAAAAGTGTTGGAACGAGTCAAATATGGACCGGACGATTGGTCCGTCTGTGTGCAGGATACCGCTCTGGTGGTCGCGGGTGCGGGTGTTGGCCCACAGCGGCCGGAAGAAAAAGCGGGCTCGCTCGGGGGTATGTTCTTGGCGTGAAAGAGCTTGCGCTCCACCGCATGGAGCCGGAGGAGGCCGGGAGCCGGGGCCAGCGGGCACGAACCGCGTGGATCCCGGGGATTTGCACGTGACCTCAGTCGTTTTCGCGCGTCCGGCGTAGACTGTCGAAGCTACAGGTGGAGATATGGCGGAACCGCAGTGACCCAAGTGGACTGCCTCCGTACCATCTGGTGACGATCACCAACTTGTTGACGACATTCTGCAGCACAAGGTGTTCTAGAAGTCTGCTGCCCGCGCCTCTTTCGCCGTTGTCGCAGAATCCCTGCTGGATGTTGAC
Source organism: Clavispora phyllophila (assembly GCA_030674715.1). Classification (NCBI taxonomy): domain Eukaryota; kingdom Fungi; phylum Ascomycota; class Pichiomycetes; order Serinales; family Metschnikowiaceae; genus Clavispora; species Clavispora phyllophila. The sequence goes on from JAKUAN010000019.1 coordinate 112,138, forward strand.
GTAACGGATTTTACCACAGCTTGTAGCCAGTTTCCGGTTTGGGTGCGACTCCACCTCTGAGTCGCCGGTTCTCCACGCGTAAATGTGCGGATGCGACGCGGCCTTGGCGATGTTCTTGTGGGTGCGGAGAAATTCCGCTAGGATCTCGCTGATTTGCGCGGGATCCGTGAGGTTTGTGTGGCGGGCCTGGAACCGGGATTTGCGGTCCACTATAATGTCGGATGCGTGCCAGTTGGAGATGTGAATGGTGCGAACACCATGAACAGAGAAAACAGAGTGCGCCACGCCCGCGGTGGCCCTCGGGAGCATGCTGGGTGTGGCTCGAAACATGGAATTGTGGTTTCGCCCGTAGTTGGAGGTGGAGGAGCAAAATGGCGGAACGGTGGTGGTTGGGGCAGATCCACATCGTGCAACTGGGCCGCGCACGCCCTGCGCCAGAAAAAACCGCCGTGGAAAAAAAAAAAACCAACCCCACCATGATTTACTTGAAGACGCTCCTCAACGTCATCGACAACTCCGGCGCCCAGGTGGCGGAATGCATCAAAGTACTTCGCCATGGTCCGCGGAACTTTGCCAAAGTGGGAGATGAGATCACCGTGGTCATCAAACAGGCCAGACCGATGAACTCGGAAATCACCGGCCAGAGCGCCAACAACAGAGTCAAGCGGAGAGACATCTGCCGTGCGATTGTGGTGCGCACCAAGGCTCCGTTCAGAAGACCCGACGGGTCTGTGATCAGATTCGACGATAATGCGTGTGTGTTGATCAACAAGAACGGCGATCCGTTGGGAACCAGAGTGTCGTCGGTGGTAGCCAAGGAGTTGAAGGAGTTGGAGTACAACAAGATTGTTGCGTTGGCTCCGAAGATTTTTTAGGCCGGTTTACGGTGGATTCATGTACATAATTGACGACTGCGAGAGGACGTGTAGAGGTGGGAAGAGCCTGCGAGGGAAAGGAACGTTGGAACGGTGGAGGTCAAGAGGGTGTGACGAGGACTGCGAAGCAGACTTGATTGCACCAAAGATGCTAACACTCTGGATTGGAAAGCTGGTTTCTGGATGGGTGACAGAGCGAGACATTGTTCTTTGGTAAAGCTGATTGATGACTGAGCAAACACTGCAATTGGAACGGCATCTAAGACCAAGTGATGTTAGTCGATTGGATTTTAGTCGATTAGTCAGTCAATTGGATGGTAGTCGATTTAGTGAAAAATCGTTAAATACCAGAGCAAATTCACTGTCGCAGAATAACAGTAGGTGGGGTGGGCAACATGATACCATTGGTGACAAATCCACCCCACAGCTCGAACAGTCATGATGAGAGGGCCTACTTTTACTCCATATAGACGCAAAGGACCAACCATGCTTCCCGCAAGATTGACTCGATTGAGTCGATTGGTCAGCCGATTAGTCAGTCAACTGGATCTTACCCATTCGTTGTCGATTGGATGTTCATGTGGCAATTGAAATGCCAGCATAATGTGTTGCCAGGGAATCTTTCCTCGCGATTCTCATTACTCTCACTATGGCTAATACCTCATACGCCCACTTACTAATGTCTAGTTCCCTCACCATCCTCCGCCCTCCACTCTCGCCTCTCACCCCCATTCTGTTCTGTAGATTTCTGTTCTTTCTAAAATCTACGCTCCCACTCCTCCCCCATACTAAATAAATCAGCCACTAGGTCTGTAGATAGTAGGTAGACGCACTGAGATCACCACGCACCGCCATCCCCACTTCCAATCCTCCGCCAAAAAAAAATCGCCCAAACCTCTCCGTTCTCAGGCAAAACCAGTCTTTCCCTGGCCGATTTCTCCCCAGCCCGGCGTGAATCTCGCCATCTCCCCGCTAACCCTAAACGTGACTCAACCGCGCGCAAATCCCATTAAAGCCAGCGTGCAAGAAAAAAAAAAATTCTCAACTACAATCAACCAACATGGCTGACGTGGAAAAAGGCATCGAAAAGCTCTCGGTGCAAGAAGGCGCCAAGCCTCAGGCCCCTAAAAAGGAAAAGAAAAAGGCCGCTCCCCAGAACTTGCTCTTGGACCCCCAACCGGAGTTTCTCGACCACAGAATCAAGATTTTCGATGAATTGAAGGCTAAGTACGACGCCGAGATCGCCGCCAAGCCCAGAAACGCCATCAAGATCACGTTGAAGGACGGAAGTGTCAAGGAGGGCACTGCGTTCGAAACCAGCCCCTGGGATATTGCTTCCTCCATCGGTAAGTCTTTTGCTGAAAGACAAGTCATTTCCAAGGTTGACGGCGAATTGTGGGACTTGGAGAGACCTTTGGAGGGCGACGCCCAGTTGGAATTCTTGGACTTCGACCACCCAGAGGGAAAGGCGGTGTTCTGGCACTCTTCTGCCCACGTTTTGGGTGAGGCGTGTGAATGTCACTACGGATGCCACTTGTCGTACGGTCCACCTACCGAGGACGGCTTTTTCTACGACATGTCGATCAGAGACGGCGAGGGTGTTGTTTCGCAAGACGACTTTGGCACGTTGGAGAAGGTCTCCACCAAGGTGATCAAGGAGAAGCAAAAGTTTGTCAGATTGGAGATGACCAAGGAAGAGTTGTTGCAGATGTTTGCCTACAACAAGTACAAGGTCAAGTTCATCAGCGACAAGGTGGAGGATGGAACCTCCACCACTGTGTACAGATGTGGTCCATTGATCGACTTGTGCCGTGGTCCTCACATTTTGCACACCGGTAAGATTAAGGCGTTCAAGGTGTTGAAGAACTCCTCGTCCTACTTCTTGGGTGACTCTGCCAACGACTCCTTGCAAAGAGTCTACGGTATTTCTTTCCCCGACAAGAAGTTGATGGACGAGCACTTGAAGTTCTTGAAGGAAGCCAGCGAGAGAGACCACAGAAAGATTGGAAAGGAGCAAGAGTTGTTCTACTTCAACGAGGTTTCGCCCGGCTCTGCATTCTGGTTGCCGCACGGTACCAGAATCTACAACACTTTGGTTGACATGTTGAGAGAAGAATACAGACAAAGAGGCTACGAGGAGGTCATCACCCCTAATATGTACAACACCAAGTTGTGGGAGGTTTCGGGCCACTGGGGTAACTACAAAGAGAACATGTTCTCTTTCGAGGTGGAGAAGGAGACATTCGGCTTGAAGCCTATGAACTGTCCTGGTCACTGTGTTCTTTTCAAGAGCAGAGAGAGATCGTACAGAGAATTGCCATGGCGTGTTGCCGATTTTGGTGTGGTGCACAGAAACGAGTTCTCCGGTGCTCTTTCTGGTTTGACCAGAGTGCGTCGTTTCCAGCAGGATGACGCCCACATTTTCTGTGAGCAATCGCAAATTGAGGACGAGATTGCCGGCGTGTTTGACTTCTTGCAAAAGGTGTACGGCACTTTCGGCTTCGAGTTCAAGATGGAGTTGTCCACTCGTCCTGAAAAGTACGTTGGTGACTTGGAAACCTGGAACGGTGCAGAGAAGAACTTGGAAAACGCGTTGAACAAGTTCATGGGTGAGGGCAAGTGGGAGTTGAACCCAGGAGATGGTGCTTTCTACGGTCCTAAGATTGACATCAAGATTTCCGATGCGTTGAAGAGATGGTTCCAATGTGCCACCATCCAATTGGATTTCCAGATGCCTTCTCGTTTCGAGTTGGAGTACAAGCGTGATTCCAACACCAAGGACAACACTGTTGCCAGACCAGTGATGATCCACAGAGCCATCTTGGGTTCTGTTGAGAGAATGACTGCCATTTTGACCGAGCACTACAAGGGTAAGTGGCCATTCTGGTTGTCTCCAAGACAAGTTTTGGTTGTTCCAGTTGGTGTGAAGTACTTTGACTACGCGCAAAAGTTGAAGGAGGAGTTGGTCAAGAAGCATAAGTTCTTTGCCGATGTCGACCTTTCTGGTAACACTTTGCAAAAGAAGGTGAGAACCGGTCAAATGTTGAAGTACAACTTCATTTTCATTGTGGGTGAGCAAGAGGAGCAAGAACACAGTGTCAATGTGAGAAACAGAGACATTCAAGAAGAGCAAGGTAAGAACGCCACCGTCAAGTTCGAAGATGTCGTTGCCCAATTGACCAGCTTGAAGGAGGAGATGAGAGGTGACAACAAGTTGGTTTAATTTCGCCGATTTGATGGGAACTTCGTAACCGGCATCGCATCTTGTGCTTTCCGGATGTCAGCACGTCACGACATTTAGATATGCTGTAGTGATAGAACCGTATAATGTATGACAGGATACCTAAACACATTGTGGAGAAGGCTAGAAGTTCGGCAAAAGTACTGCATGTCTAAGTCACTCGAGGCAATATATCCTTACGCACAGATCATCTTGTTCGCCTCCGTATTCGTTTTCCTCGATTGGTTGAAGAATTGCGTATTCAATTGAACTCCAAAAACTTCCTGTTCTCGATACCGTTACTCCATCGCCGTTCCCAATTGCGATTCCGATCCCATTCCAACTTCGCAATTCCAATTCGCAATTCGACCTGAAATGTCCGATAACCCAAACGAGAAAGTCAACTTCTACGGCCGTAAAGTCAGTCGGGCACAGCTCGAGCCACTTGTGGAATTCTACAAAGCCGACCATGAACTAACCGCTCAAGATCGCAAGATAATGGCGTCGGATCTCGAAAAAGTCAGAAATACCTCGGTTATGTGGGGAATGCTCGATGCTTCTTTGGCGTTTTTCGTTCCAACAATGTACCAGCGGTACGTGAGCTCGAAGACGGCTATTCAAGGTGATGCTTTGCGGAAGATTCCTGTTCGCCGCTTTATTCACCGCCCGATGCTCTCGATGGTGATTGGAACTGCGGTGTACTTTACTTCGATTCTCTACACTGCGAATAAGCTGATAAACTCGCAGGTTGACAAACTCACGACCGCAGTCTCGGCCTCGGAGTCGGAGGAGGAATCCGAGAGACTGAAAAGATTGTTGAGTGTGTGGAAGTCCATGTTACCTTCGCAAGTCACCTTCTACTACTTGTACTACTGGAAATCCAGCCAAGACCCCTCTTTTATCTTGAAGGATCCGGTGAAAATGGCCCAGAACCCACACGAAGTGCACTATATTCCTCCTGCGCACCATAAGAGACTGATAGGTGGTTTTGTGTCTGAGCCAGAGCTGGAGAAGCATTTACCTCATTGGGAGCAAATTAGAAAGGAAAACGGATTCATCGAAAGCGAGCAGCGGGAGGATATTCCAGAAATGGAGGATAGCACGATCTCCGAGACGCCGCTTCCGGACGATTCTGCCAATAAGCCGAAAAGTGCGTGGGAGAGGATCAGAAAGGGCAATTAAGCATTTTCCTACAATATGATGATCATGTTTGGCTTGTGCCACTTCCAAAGCTCGCAGTCCGTATGTCATTATGTATCGTGCGAAAATGAAATGAATCTTGTAAATATGACGGCGGTTTACCGAAATACCCGGAGTTTGCTCTTTTGGGGAATGTATAATGGTGTTCTATTTGAAACAAAAATCTCCTCCGTGAAGAAATCAAACCGAAGGCAAAGGAAATACTCTACAACTCGCTTCGGCACGTAGAAACTAGGATCTCGTTATACCTTCTGATTTTTTCTATTTTTTTTTATTTTGCACCCGAGTATAGGCTCGTCACTCAGAGCTGGCATACAGTGTGCATCTTTGGGTTCCACGCGAAATCATCAACGGTTACCCAGCGAATATTCATTCACGACGAAAAACCATTTTTGATTGCTACTTTTCGATATTCAGAGATTCATAGACTCTTCATGGACCACCGAAACTGAACTGCTCATTTTGTTGTTTAGGTGCATCCATCGGCACTAAATTCGGCACTATTGCTAATAGAAAATGCTTCGACCATTTACCTCCAAATCCGTCCGCTTGACTATTCTTCGGCGCATTTCACTGGCGCCAGCAAACGTCAAGTGGTACCACAACACCGATGTTCCGATCTCTAAACCTGGATGGTACGAATATGAGCCGGCATCGGAGCCCAAAACGTTTGTTCCGTTCAATCTGGTGGATAGTCGCCGCATCGAACAAGCGTTTCTTGCTAAGAAAGACCTGATCGACGTGAAGGAAGATCATTTGTTTCTGGTTGACTTGAAGAAGATGGAATTGGCTCCAGTGTATTGGCCTGGCCCCGTGTATGAGGTTCGCCGGGGAAAATGGTTCACAACTGGAGGAACACCGCTTTCGGCTAAATTGGCCGACCGCTTGGACGAGGCATACGAGGTCTTACAGCCGGTGGAACAACGAGAAGATGAGGAGCTGGCATTTGCCGCTGAATTTGCTAAATCCCCCAAACGGGCGGTGGCTCGATTAAACAAAATGGCTTCGCAGGAATTGAATAGTGAGCCTATCGACATTTCGCAAGAAAAGGATGTTTACGAGCTAGGCGATGGTCAGGCGGTGGTATTTTTCGATGAAACCCACGGTGCCATTTTCCCCACTTCACTCACCTCGTTTCAGTTGAACGTGATTCGGTCGTTTCTGACGTCGCTGACTTCTCTTCTGTCAGTGATTGTGATCCAGCGTGGACACTCGGATGATCTAGACAATTCTGTATTGGATAGTATATCGTCCGCTAAGGTCCTGTCGCTCACAAGCATTTTTCAAAAGGAAATGAGCCAGCTTTTCACAAAAAATTCGGCAACTGATGAGTCCAAAGAGAAGCTGGACCAGAGTAAGGTGCTTCAGAATGTGCTCGAAGCCGATTTCAAGACCAACGACACTTCGGGTCTGGAAAAAAGAAATGTGGATCACTTGGTTCTCTGCGTGCACGGAATCGGGCAGATTTTGGGCTACAAGTACGAGCTGGTGAATTTCACCCACAGCATTAATGTCATGAGAAACACTATGCGTAAAGTTTACCAGAGCGAGCTGAAATACCAGGAAATCGCTTACGGCAACGCTTACGACGAAAATAACGAACAGCAAAAGATGAATAACCGTATCCAAACTCTTCCCGTGCTGTGGCGGCATGATGTGTCGTTCCACCCTCGAAAACCGTTTGATTTGATGAGTGAAAAAGGGGAATCACGTCTCCCTAGTCTCAGCGAGATCAATGTCAATGGAGTTAAGCCTCTTCGTGACATTGTGGGTGACGTGATATTGGATGTGCTATTGTACTACGAGCCACGCTACCTCAAAGAGATCTTCAGTCTGGTGGTAGCTGAGCTTAATCGGGTATATCTGCTTTTTAAGGAGAAGAATCCCGAATTTAACGGAAAAGTGCACATTATGGGACATTCTTTGGGGTCTGCAATCGCATTTGACCTCTTGTCGTTCCAAAACGTTAAGGACATGAAAGAAAGCGAAGAGTACGCGTTAGACTTTGAGGTTGAAAACTTATTTTGCGTGGGATCACCTGTGGGCATGTTCAAGTTGCTCCAACAGAAAAACATTCGCGCTAGATCAGATGGCGGAGAAGCTACTAACCCCATGAACATCTCGGAAGATGTGATTTCGCCGAAATGCAAAAACTTGTACAATATTTTCCATCCCTGCGATCCAGTGAGTTATCGTATGGAGCCATTGGTGAACCCTCGCTTCGCCCGGTACAAAGAAGAAGGCATTCCATTTGCACTTCAAGGATTCAACACCCAAGTGCAGAATTTGAGTCAGTTGGGTGATGATTTCCAAGAAAAAATCAGCCAGGCTCTGAGCTGGTTTAAAAGCGATAATTCAGCACCCAAATCCATCGAGCAAAAAGCGTCTCTGGAAAACGCATTGCGCGATGTGATCTCTACATTAACCAGTACTGGGACAGAAAAGACAAAAAAGACCAGTGTGGAGAGCATGCCCGAAGAACATTTGGAAGAATTGTTGAAGCTCAATCGTACAGGAAGAATCGACTACAGTTTGCCTATGGGAGTATTCAGCATTGCACTCGTGTCTGCTATAAGTGCGCATGTGTCTTACTTTGAAGACGAAGAGACGGCTGCTTTTCTCATGAAGGAAATCCTTTGCAGTGGCCAGCCTCCAGAAACTTCAAGGAAAGTGCGTGTTTCTGTATAGCTGACTTCGAAGGAGATTGTTCGCACATCATATCAAGACATTCAAGTGAGTATCATTATTGTTTTCAATTCTTTTGCCATTGCGTAGGTGTGTTTATATTGCTATTTCTCAACTGGTGTTTATCTTTGTAATTAGTAACTACTCAAGCGAGATTGCTTGTCTAATATCTTCATTATAGTCCGTATACACCTACTCAATCAACAAGTCATCAATGCTCTGTTCCGCATCGTGCTCAATTAACTTCAACATACCCTCTGGCAAAATAGGAGTACCTTCAGCGTCCAAAATGTATCTGAAGGGCATTTCGGTAGACTCGTACTTGTTGTATCTGATCTCAGGGTAATCGATAAACTTGATGTCTTCGAACTTCGTTTGGTCCTTGACAATGCGCTGGGTAGTTCTAATAGCAGTGTCGGTTGTCATTTGCAAAGCACCCAATCTTCTGCCCGCAAAACCGTACTTCTTTCTCAAAATACCTGTTCTGTCGATTCTTGGGTGCGAGCCCAAGATTCCACCAAACACAAAGTAGTCAAACAGTTCCAGATCCTCAGGAACCAAATCCTGCTCAGCACCAGGATCAAGAAGACAAACTTTGGCAGGGTTGACTCCACCGTCCAAGTGAACACACTCTTCAGTAGTCCATTGCAATCCCAAATCTCTAAGCCTTTGAGGAATATCGCTTTCTTTGGTTCCCTCTGGCAAAGAGGTCAAAACCAAGTTTTCTTTGCCCAAGTCTCTGATGATTTGCGAATATTCTAAAATAACCCACTCGGAGAAACCCTCCTCCATATGCTCAATAACGTATTTCATTGTGGATAGAGCTAGTAGTTGAAGATTCTCATCACATCCCAAAATATACAGGTCAGACCGAGTAACTTACATGGTAGAGCTCACTGATGCGGGGGATTTATTGTAAAGATATCCGAACAGAAGAGAATTCTCATGGTTGGCGTATTTCGTACATTGCTGGTCTTTTTTTTTGGAATTAGACTTTGAGTTGGAATGCAGCAACGGCATTAGATCGAACCGGTTTTCAAGAGTCTTCATTTCAAACAAAAATCTCAGTAGATCAAAATCGAGAAATATTATACAAAGTACTACCAGGTTAGATTCCTGAAGCATTTCCGTTATTTGAAATTGAGAACAACAACAATCACTAATCAACTGCTCTAGATGAGATGAAAAAACACCATTATGGTTGCGGCCATATCAAGTGGAAAATACTGTTTCCCGTCCGATCAACGTTAGTCAAGCCACTTAGAGCCACACCGAGTAATGCAGTTGGAGACAATGCGTGAAATTGTGGTGCTGCAATCTTTTTGCTCAGTGAGAATATGAGTTCCACACGAGTCGCTATGAAAACGGTTCCACGACTAACTACGCTTATCAATTTCAGAACAGTGAAATGCATTTTTTGTACAAAAAAAAAAATAGGCCAACGCACATCTTACTGTTCACCGCTTTAAATTCTCAACACTACACTTGCACTCTTTCTGCAATCTAGGCCCCAGTCTCCAATACAAAACTAATTTATTCGCTATTAAGTATTTTACTTCTTGCAACAAGAAGGAGCCTCGGCAGAAGCAGCCGCAAACGCCAATCTGGACGTCTTATCAACATTCAACGAGCAGGTGTCCACGCCACCCTTGCCCGACTTAACCTCGGTGGTGGTTTTGGAGTAAGATGGCTTGACGTCAAGAACCGGGTTCTCGGTGAAAAAGTGCCGAGGACGCAACATCAAGTCGAAGATCTCGGTAGGCATCACAGGGAAGTCCTCGGGAGATGGGAAGTGGGTGATACCGAAAGTGTGGAAGAACACAATGTCGGTGTTCTCGACATTGTCGGTACCGTCTCCGATCCATTCTCTCATACCACGAGCGCCATCACCAGACCACTGGGCAACGTGGTCGCCCGAAGGGTACAATCTGCCGTATCCCAATCCGTCGTCCTTGTATGGAACCACTTGGGTGGTCCAAGCAGCCCAAGGAGCTCTCTTTCTGACCAAAGATCCCTCCTTGGCCATGAGTGGAGGAGTGAAGGTCGACACCAACTTGTACGAGGAAGGCTTGCCCGAGTACTTGTTGATCTTGTTAGGGTTGAAGATGTCCCAACTTCTGGTGGTGGTTGCGTCGGTCAACGAGTCGGCCACGGTCTTGAAAGTGGTCTTCTTGGACAAGAAAGAGTTACCGTACATGTTCTGGGCCAGACCAGTGGCACCGGGACCAGGCATACCGTCGGCGGTGGCAGCAGAGTTGTTGTCGCCGTCGATACGGGGGTCCAATCTCAAAGAGAACAAGTGCTGGTGGTTGTGGGCGTTGACGTTGGGGTAAACGTGGGTTCCCCATGGACCAACGTCCTCTCCATCGGCGCACACGTATGTGTTCAAGATACCGGTCAAGCGGATCTCCAACTTGATGGTTCCGTCTTGTCTGAAGGTCCAGTACAAGCAGTACTCGTAGTTGGCGGCGGTGAAGATCTGCGACACAATCAACTTCTTACCACGGGTGGTCACGTTGGTCTGGAAGTCGTCTCTGAAGTCCGAGTGCTTGAACAACAAGCCATCGTCCTCCTCGTGGATGCACACGGCGTTCTTGACCGTCGTGGGCTGACCCTGCTTGTCGGGGAAGTGAGCATCCAAGTAGTGGATCACACCTTTGCAGTCACACCCAAGCGAAAGGGGGTTGGTACAGTTTCCCGCACCGTACTCGCCAATGTCCAACGCGTGTTTTCTCTGGTGAGGGAAGTCGGGGCTTCCGTAAGGCACGATCATCTCCGACAACGAGATTCTGTGGAAAAGCGGTCTGACGTTGCCGTGGTCGTTGTAGGTCATGTCCGACAAGACAATGCCCTCTCTGTAGTTGAAACCAATGTGGAACCGGAAGTTGGACCACTCCATGACGTTGCCGTCCATGTTGAACGAAACACCTTCGGGTTGGGTCACGTTGTACGGGGTGGCATCCTGTCTGAACCCAGAGGGGTTTTCCTTGGTGCCAAACTTGTCGGCCACGTGCTTGGGGTGGAACGACGAGTGCTTGTGCTTCGACACCTTTCTTCTTCTGCCGGGAATGTCGATGAAAATCACCTTGCCCTCGTTCATGTCCACAATGGGGCAGAAGTCCAATGGGTGCGAGTATTGCGAGTCGTCCTCGTCGGATCTCCAGTACATCAACGCCTGCTGGAGTCTTCTGGACGCGCCCCATCTCTCGTCGTAGCCAATGGTCCACGCGTCACAGTACACGTTCTTCATGTCTTCCTTGGAAAGACCTGAAATCACACACTGTCTGATCACCTCCGGGTCGGCGCGGATGATTTCCTCGGTGGCCAGAAGGTCCAGAGGAGTCAAAATGGGCTGAACACCGTCGGTGCGGCGCGACTCCACCACCGTCAAGGAGGGAATGTCAACCACACCTTCGGTCACACCATTCTCGCCGTTTTTCACAATGACGTAATAGGCCAATCTGGGGGGAAGAGGGCCGTTCTTCTCCTTCCAGTTGTAGTACACGCGCTTGATGGGCTCCCGCAACGTCACGGTGTTGAAGATGAACTCCTGGCCCTGGTAGAATTTGGTCACCACGTCAGAAACCGTCTTAATCTCTTGGGGAGAAAGAGGGTCCAATGGGTGCGCTGGGGGTGGTGGGGGCGCAACGCTGGCAGTAGCGTGGCTTGCGATCTGTTGCAATCTCTCCATAGTGAATATGCTGACGAAATAGACTACAGAAGAGAACTGGGGGAAAACGGCAAAATAAATAGATGGACCACAAGCGGATCTTGTGGCCTAATGCGGACATGGTACGCGACGGCGGTGCGGTGCGCACCCGCATGCCCAATGCGGAAGGCGGCTCCGCACCAGGAACTGATTGCGTATCGGCGGAACTGAGAGCGGTGCGGATCGCCATCCCAAGGCGGGAAAAGAAGAGGCACTGGGTGGAATTTTTCACTTTTTGTGTTTTTATGTTTCTGTGGTGCTGACTAAGGACGTTTTGAAAATGTCTTCTTCTACACCAATTGAGAGTTGGCCGTTGGGAGTGTTTAGCGATGGAGGTGCGGCGACATTTCCCATGCCTGCATGGCGGAATGCAATCAATGCCGGTGGATAAGGATACTACAAGCACCGATGCAGAATCCGACTCACGATGATTCCGGTCTGCACGTAACCCTACCAATAACCGTATCGGCTGGTACTGCTGGCTGAGGTACTGGTAATTTGTGGGAACCTTGTGAATGTTGCTGTGCTATTGAGAAGCAAAATGTCTCCCTCATAGTATTTAGTGTCGCAATGTCGTCCACAATGTCCCCACAACGTCCGACAATGTCCCACAATGTCGTCGGATATCACCCAATGTCTCCCACGCTGCATTGTAATGTCTCCCAAATCCTTCCTCAATGTCGCACATTTTCGCGGTCTCACTTGACCCATTCGCAATGTTTCCCTAATATTACTCTCACAGCATCTATGCATCTCTCTGTACATCTCTCTCTGAAACTCTCTCTACATCTACCAATTAGTACCACTTCGATTGATAATATACAATAAACTGTGGTTTCCTTTGGTGTCTCATCTGATCTCAGTCAGATCATGAAACCACGGATATCTTGTCTCCCTTGCAAAAGCTCTTCTTTTGCTATTGAACTTATATTCTTCTGTGGATCGATACCAACAACACCATGGCCATTGGCGCAAACACAAGACAACCGAAAAGCAAAATATCCACACAGTGAAGAAATACACCGCGGTAGTAGATTGCCAGCAGCCGCAACATCGCCATAGTGGCCGTATCTCCCATTCCCGGATCTAACGCCGCAAGGGCACAGTCCACCAAGTAATCGGCGAACCTGGATGTCATTGCATTGCTGTGAGGACCAAGTGTCACGTTTTCTGCCTGCGCAAGCGGCTGCAGCGCGCGCATTTGTTGTAAACGCATGAGTTTGTATGTGTAGGTAACCATCACGTCTGCCGCAAATGCCAGAAATGTTGCAGCCGACACGCTGATGATCGAGCCGTAGCCAATAGTGAACTGGCTGGCAGCATACAACCCCTTGCAGTAGCCAGCAGGAAAGTGGTTGAAATTGAACCACACGCGACGCGCCATCACGGTTGCAAATAACACGGTGGCACTAATCCATAAATGGTCCGATGTGATGCGCAACCACCCACGCTCCACAAACGTATATGCAAAAGTGTTCTGCGCCAGCATTGGCAACGCCACCACGCATCCCACCAACGCGGCGCCGTACATGGCCGCGCAGCGCTTTGCGCTGCAACCGGCAGTGGTGGTAACGCACCCTTCGTCTGGCTCCGCAAATGAGACATGATTCTCGTGGTCTTTATCCAGCCGGAGATGCACCTGGCCCATTGCACGGGCGCACTTGTCGTAGTGCTGCAGTAATGCCATGTACGCTGCAAAAACGCACGTTGCCACAGCACAGGTTGCGATTGCATTGTACTTCATGTCGGGCGTGAAAATGCTATGTGGAAGAGCGTCCGCCGACTTGGGGGTTTTCAACCACCCTTCGACTTTCTCCATCAACAGACGCACCGGTAGGAGAAAACCATGCACAAGTGGACACAAAACCGCAAATGCCACAAGAAGCGTTTTGGCCACAGAGGACCCCGAGCATACAGTTTCTCCGGCCACGTTGGCTCCCAACGGATATTTGCAAATGTACAAAAAGCACAAGGCGGTGATGATTTCAAAAATAATGGGTAAGTTCCACGAATCTCCACTGGAGTCCATCTCAGCGGTTAATATGTGCGACAAAGACATGATTTTCGTCGCAATCTCTCAGGCTGAATTTATAGGAGCAAGGGTAACAAATATAATGGACGGAAGAGAAGGATTCACTAAGATAAATTCTTTTTGAAGAGGAAAAGTCAGTTATAGAAGCGTGCAGCAAATGTTTGTCTTGTACGATCATCGTATATTGGGATGCGTACTGCAGGGTGTAAAAGTGCCGAGCTGTCCGGAGCATCACGCTGTCCTAAACGGGATTAGTAATTGCGAGTGAATATCCTGCGAAACCCGAACACTTCCGACCGTCTCAACAATAGCCGGAAAAGCCGCTTTGAAAATCAAAATCTCCTGATGAAAAGAGGGGCTCTACACCAAATCCGGATAATACCAAACAGCTCACCTCGAAGTAGAAAAAAAATCAATACCACCACGAACCGAAAATGGCAAACCTCCACACATAGGGTCCCCGGGCCAAAATTAGGGACACACCTACATAATGCTTGGTAGTTTAGAATTTTCCAGTCTAAGTGCATAGTCGGCTTCTACACACGGCAGAATCTCGCCGGTTACTAATTTACCGCTTTAGCCAGATCAGGAATTTCTTGGCTGTGGAAAAAATACCGCCCATTTACGCGTCTACACTTTATTTTATATCAACCATTTATTCTCAGACGAGTCATGGACGAACCAGATGTAATTATAGCAATGACAGAAAAAAGCAAGGTTGCTTACAACTTGTCGTAGTATTCTTCGTAACCTGGAACATCTGGCTTTTGACCAGTACGTTCTCTGGTGGCTCTGACAATGGCACCTGGCTTAGAGGTTGGGTCAGTTGGGTCACCACCCATGGTAGACCAGTGGTCGAAGATCATTTGTGGGAAAGCTTGACCACCAGTGGCTTGTCTCAATTCACCCGAGAAACCGAAGGACTCGTTAACTGGCAAGTAAGCCTTAATGGTGAACAATGGGGTACCTGGTCTTTGCTCCTCAGAGACAACTTGACCTCTCTTCTTGTTCAAGACGGAGTAGATACCACCAATGGCGTTCTCAGGACATTGGATCTCAACCAAGAACACTGGCTCTTGGATGGCTGGCTCAGCCAACAACATGGAAGCGTAAGTAACTCTTCTCATGGTTGGGATAAGTTGTCCACCACCTCTGTGGATAGCGTCAGCGTGCAAGGTAACATCCAAGATGTTGATTCTCACGGATCTAACGTTCTCACCGAAGACTGGACCTTCCTTGGTAGCCCATTGGAAAGCAGCGACAACAGAGTCCTTGATTTCGTTCAAGTATTGGACGGCCTTAGTTTGGTCAACAACCAAGTTAGGACCGTTACCGTCAGGACCGAAACACCAAATCTTTCTGGCGTCAGTGACATCCCAACCGTGGTTGTCAGCCAAAATTCTAGCTCTGGCCTTGAAGTCATCTCTTGGGTTGATAACACCGTTCTCAATGTCAACAGAGACCTCTTCGTCCAAAGGTTGAGCCTTGACGTAGATTCTGTTGTGCTTGTTTGGAGACTTGGACAAAGCAACCATGGAGGACTCGGCTTGAACGGTCTCTCTGTAAGAAACAACAGGAGGAGAGATCTTCAATGGGATACCGGCGTGGTCGTTTTGCAAATCGTTCAAGCAAATTTCCAAGTGCAATTCACCAGTGGCAGCAACAATGTGCTCACCGGACTCGGAGATGGAAGTCAAGACACAAGGGTCAGACTTGGACAATCTCTTCAAACCTTCAACCAACTTTGGCAAGTCGTTGGCGTTCTTGACCTCAACAGCGACTTGAACGACAGGAGAGACAGAGAACTTCATGACCTTCAAGTTGTGGGCGGTCTCGGAGGTGGTGATGGTACCAGACTTCAACAAGAACTGGTCAATACCAACCAAACCGATAATGTTACCAGCAGGACAGTCGTCGATTTGCTCGACACCTCTTCCCATCATCAACACGGTTCTTTGGATAGACTTCAAGAACAAGTCCTCCTTCTTACCGACCTGGTAGTTAGGACCTTGGATTCTAACCTTTTGACCGGACTTGACGGTACCGGCGAAAACTCTACCGAAAGCGTAGAATCTACCCTTGTCAGAGGTTGGGACCATCTTGGAGACGTACAACATCAAGTCAGCCTTAGGGTCACAGTTTCTGATGGCAGCGCAGTGCTCATCGTCAGATGGACCCTCGTACAAGGTCTCGGCTCTGTAAGCTTGAGCAGTGACTGGGGATGGCAAGTGCAAGACAATCATCTCCAACATGGCGTCGGCGGCTGGCAAGAACTTTCTCATGACAACCTTCAACAAGGCCTTACCCTCCAACTCCTTCTCGTCACCCTTCAAGTTGATCTCCAACTTCTCCAACAAGGTTGGGATCTCGTCCTTCTTGAAGTTCATGATGGAAGAGAACAATCTGAAGATTGGGTCCAAGACGAACATGTTGAAAGCTCTCTCCAAAGGCTTTCCGTCAGCGTCCTTGTCCTTGTTGGTCCACTTCTTGGTCTTTGGGTTGAAGTAAGAGTCACCCCACAATCTCTCCATCATCTTGGATCTGTCGACACCGAACTTCTTGGAGTATCTGTTGGCGAATTGTCTGACAGTGAAAGCCCAACCGTGCAAACCGGAACCGAAAGCCACGGTACCCTTTTCTGGGAAGACTTGGGCGTCACCAAGAGTCTTTTCAGAGTAGGTGGAGATGATAACGTTAACGGACTCAACAGTTCTAGAGAAGGATTGGTACAAGTCCTCCTTGGTGACTTGCAACTCCAACAAAGCTCTGTCGACCTTGTTAATGATAACAACTGGCTTAATACGTTCAGCCAAAGATTGTCTCAACACGGTCTCGGTTTGGACACAGACACCTTCAACACAGTCCACAACAACCAAAGCACCATCGGTGACACGCAAAGCAGCAGTGACCTCAGAAGAAAAGTCAACGTGACCTGGGGAGTCGATCAAGTTGATCAAGAAAGAGTTACCTTGGGTCTTTTGAGGAATCTCCTTGACGTCATCCTCTTCCATACCGGCGTACAAAGAGATGGCGGTGGACTTGATGGTAATACCTCTCTCTTGCTCATCCTTTCTGGTGTCCATAAATCTGGCGTCACCAGCCTTGGCAGCAGAGATAATACCCGCCTTTTGGACCAAAGAATCGGTCAAAGTGGACTTACCGTGATCGACGTGCGCGATGACGGAAATGTTACGCACATTGGTAACAGTGTCCATCAAGCCACGGATTTGTTCAATAGTGAAAGCAACTGCAACGTTAGTACAAAGTCTGGAAACCTGCTGGAGGCGAGCCGCCGGGCAGTGGCGGTATTCTGCTGCTCCAAAACTGCTGCAAAAGATTTACCCCTGGATTTTCGCCCCCAAACTTTCACCCTGGGATTTTTTTTTCAAAGGGACAAAAGCGACGAAAAGAAAAAGGACTCATCAGCGGCAGCATGGAAGAGGCAAGCGGGAAACGCATTTGCAGCATCAAAAACCGAAATATGGTACATACCCATTTTGAGCTTGTAGTTGGAGTTTTCTAACTTTCAACAAGAGAAACAAGAAGAGGAGGAAGGAGGGCTTTTTTTAATGGAGGCGGTATGCGCACGAGGGCATCAAGAAAAAATTTTCTCGCAGTAAACGCCGCGTGCACGCGCGTACATCTGGGACCGCTTCTGGATTACCCGCCCGTTGGATCTGACGACTTGGGAGGTCCGGATGTGCTACTCCTCTGGTGCTGTGCTGTCCCCATCCCACGCCCCATTGCCGGGGGAAAATCGGGTGCATCTCCAAGCCGAAACACCAGTGCACCTTGTTCTCCGCCGCACAGTGTGGAAGAGTGGGATTGAAGGAGCCACGGCGCGAGTCCGGCTAATGCCATTGGTTACTAATGCGATTGGTAGTTTTTCCGTCGGTGCTACACTGAGGAGAGATGCCCCGCTTCTGGCATGTAGATCGGACCAATAGTCTGGGCGTGATCGATTGGCAATTCAAATTGCTACGGGGTGTTTGATTAGATGCGGCCACCAATCTTGTGTAGACTTTCTGTTTGGGACTAAGAGGGACGTGGCGTTGTTACCCACTGTAGGCACGGAATATGCATGAGGTGGAGTTCTCCGGTGGTATTTGATATACGCTATTGCGCCTGGTTGTGAATGTTTGCGCTTTCTTGTCTGTACGGGTCTGGTTGCGTCAAATGCGTTGTACTGAGTCTACTGCGTCTTGCATTGGTATGCATCTGCTTGCTTTCTGCTTCGTGCGTCTTGCCCTTGCGTTTTGCGTCTTGCGTCTTGCTGCAACTAAATGTCCGCCACCAGCTTGCGCTGGAAATGGGTTTGGCTCCAGATCTCATATTCTCCGCTTTTGCCTCTAATGTCTTCATGACGGCCCTTATAATCTCGATCTGTCATCGCTAATGGAACATGAGTGCAGCATCGGTCATATATCGATTCAACCCTGTGGGTTATTCTCGCGATGTTCGCGATTGAGAAAGTTTGGGCTCTGAAAAGTTCACATTCGTTCAATTGGCAGAGATGATGATGGCATCCCACTGCACTGGCAATAGCTTCCCAGTTCAGTAATGCAATGGAAACAAAATCACGTTTCGCCACTAGTATATCTTTCGTTTCTGTAACTACGTCGGGCCTGACCAAGTAGCTTTTCCATCTGATTACTAGGTTCTCACGATACCGTCTCCATTCGATTTATACATGGTATTGACCTATATTTTCCTTCGGATTTACCTTGCTTTCACGTATAGAGCTTACCACATCGAAGCCCATCCCGAACCACCAACTCAGCGTCTGATCTTATCTGCCTGCATCTGGCGAACCGAGTCAAAACCACCTGCTTGTAATTATTCACGAACCACATTCTTCTCCATGGCCAATATCACGGTTCTTATTTCGGGCTCTGGATCCAATCTCCAGGCACTTCTTGATGCAGAAAAAGAAGGCGTTCTTAAGGGGAAAATCACCCAGGTGATTTCGTCCAGTGAGTCCGCCTACGGGTTGGAAAGAGCGCAAAAGGCCAATGTTCCCACAAAAACCCATGTGTTGAAAACCTACTACAAAGGCACCACCAAGGAAGACAAGGAGAAACGCCGGGAAAAGCGTGAACTCTTCAACACCGACTTGGCCAACCTTTTGATCTACGGTAACACCGAAGCCAAAAAGGACGAAGAATACACCAAGCCCGATTTGATTGTCTGTGCGGGCTGGATGCTTATTCTTTCGCCAGCGGTTTTGACACCGTTAGAAAAGGCCGGAATTTCCATCATCAACTTGCATCCGGCTTTACCCGGAGCGTTTGACGGAACCCACGCCATTGACAGAGCGTGGAAAGCAGGACAAGATGGCGAAATCACCAAGGCGGGTGTGATGATCCACAAGGTGATTGCGGAAGTCGACCGAGGCGAGCCGGTTTTGGTGAAGGAGTTGGAATTGAAGAAAGAAGAGACGTTGGAGCAATACGAGGACCGTGTGCACGCAACAGAGCATGAGGCTATTGTGGAGGGTACGAATATTGTGTTGGGCGAGCTTGCGGTGGGAGAGTTGGCCGAGGGCATCAAGACGTTGTAGGGCCGCTATCGATAAGGTTGAATATAGACAAGAAAAGAGATAGGAGTAGGCGGGACTGAGTACGCTGGACTGGGGTGAAGGTAGAGAAATATGACTAGGTGTTAGAGACAGATCTTGAGAGACAGAGACAGAGCTTTAGAGACAGAGACAGAGCTACAGAACTGTAAAGCTCAAGAGCTGCAGAGTTAGGAAGCTGGACGATGGAGACAGAGAAACTGCAGAACACATCCAGAATCCCATACTGGAACTCTACAAACCGAAATCCACCCAGCCGTACATGAACCTCTACAACCTCTAGACGTATGTAGTGTATTGAATATTTAGGAGCGTGGAGCGCTTACAAGTTCTTGATCACTTGCTCGGTGAAGTGCAGGGTGGTGGCAGTACCGTGCAAGTCACCGGTTCTGTTTTCAGGACCGGAAGCAATGGTCTTCAACACAGCAGACTCGATCTTGTCGGCGTCCGCGTTCAAAGACATGTGTCTCAACATCATACAAGAAGACAACAAAAGAGCAGTTGGGTTGGCCAAGCCCTTGCCAGCAATATCTGGGGCAGAACCGTGCACCGCCTCGAAGATAGAGACCTTGTTACCCATGTTACCGGAAGGAGTCAAACCCAAACCACCAATCAAACCGGAGGACAAGTCCGACATGATGTCACCGTACAAGTTTGGCATGACCATCACCACCTTCGCGTAGTCAGCAGGGTCGGCGGTCAACTTCAACGAGGTGTTGTCCAACAACTCAAAGTCCAACTTGACGTCAGGGTACTCCTTGGCCACCTCCTTGGCGGTCTCGACGAACAAACCGTCAGACAACTTCATGATGGAAGCCTTGTGGACCACAAGCACGTGAGGCTTGTTGATGGACTTGGCGTACTCGAACGCGTATCTGATCACCTTCTCCGAGGCTGGCTTGGTGATCAACTTGATGGACTGCACCACACCGGGCACAATGGTGTGCTCGATACCGGAGTACTCACCCTCGGTGTTCTCTCTGATCAACACGGTGTCAACATTCTGGTAAGGAGTGTCGTAGCCCACAATGGACTTACATGGTCTGACGTTGGCGAACAAGTTGAAGGTTCTTCTCAATGTCAAGTTCATGGAGGTGTGACCTTTACCCACTGGAGTGGCCAAAGGGCCCTTCAATGCGACCAAGTTTCTGTTGACCGAGTCCACCGCCTCTTGAGGCAAAGTGGTCTTGCCGTCAATCAAGAGAGGAGTGACATCAACTGGCTCCCACTCGATTGGCACGTTGGCAGCGGCGTAGATCTCCTTAACCGCTTGGGAAATCTCAACACCGATACCGTCACCTTCAATCATGGTCACGGTGTACTTTCCGTTAGCCTTTTTTTGGCCGGTGAATTGGCCGGCAATGTACGATCTGGTGAGCTTGGGGGTGGCTCTGGCCTTGGCTAATTGTCTGAACATGGTGGGGGAAGAGTGTGGTGGAAAAAGAAAAAGCGCACCGGGTCGATTACTCCATGTAAATCGGAGAGTGCAAGGGGAAGAGAATTTTTGCGCTTGTCCAATCAGCGCGCGCGCGGGATCGGGCCCGACGTTTACCTATACTCGCTGCGCGTTGTTGGGGCCATTACTTTCTGCAAGGCGCAACGCCAATGGCTGCTGCGTTATTGGTACATGTGCTGCAGTAGTAGCTACATGGAGCTGCGGGTCCAGCCTGAGCTTTCGGTGGAGGTTGTGGGGGTTTCGGCGTTCCCCTCCGACTCCGAGCGCGCAAATTTCCACGGGTACGCGCCGGAAGTGGTGGGACGGCGGTGGCAGGAACCGGAGGCAATAAATGTCGGGTAGATATTATGGTATTGAAAGAGGCATAACGCTCGTCACTAAGTGGCGCATTGCATTTGCACATGACATTGTGCTCTGCATTGCACCCGGCATTGCAGACCGCGTTGCACTACATTGCGTGCGGCACCTGTTGCAGTGGACATTGTGGCGCGTCTCGAACCTCAGAAATCGGTCCCTTGGCCCAGTTGGTTAAGGCGTGGTGCTAATAACGCCAAGATCAGCAGTTCGATCCTGCTAGGGACCACTTCTAACAGGGCGTGTGGCGTAGTTGGTAGCGCGTTCGCTTAGCATGCGAAAGGTCTCGGGTTCGACTCCTGACTCGTCCATTTTTTTTTGGATCTGCTGGGAAGAGTAGTTTAGTGGTCAGGACAATCCACATGTGGAATCGGCAATTAGAATCGGCATTCAGAAGCGCGACTTGTAACGGGTGTGACATACACCCGCATAACCACTATCGCATAACTACACCAGACTACTTAAGTAACCACAATCCTCTCTCCCTCTCTCCCCTACACTCACTGTCCCTCGGCATCTATTACTATTTCCAACCTCAGTGAACTACAAGTGCATCCGTGCGGTTCACATCTCAATCACCGCTCTGATACAGTCACCGTGGTGCATGTCCTCGAACGCAGTGTTGATCTTCTCCAAAGGATGTCTGTGGGTGATAAAGTCATCCACCTTTAACTTGCCGTCCAAGTAGTCGTCCACAATTCCCGGCAATTGCGATCTGCCCTTGACTCCACCAAACGCAGCACCCTTCCACACTCTTCCGGTGACCAATTGGAACGGTCTGGTGGAAATCTCCTTTCCGGCCGCAGCAACTCCAATGATCACAGAAGTACCCCAGCCCTTGTGGCACGCCTCCAAGGCGTCTCTCATGACATTGACGTTTCCGGTGCAGTCAAAGGTGTAGTCGCATCCACCGTCGGTCATCTCAATCAACTTCTGCACCACGGTGGTGTTTTCCAACTCGGTAGGGTTGACAAAGTCCGTGGCGCCAAAGTGCATGGCCCACTCCTTCTTCTTGTTGTTGATGTCCACCACAATGATCTTGTTGGCCTTTCTCTCCTTGGCTCCTTGCACCACGGACAAACCGACACAGCCAGCACCGAAAACAGCGACATTGTCGCCCTCTTGCACGTTGGCAGTGATGGTGGCAGCTCCGTATCCGGTGGTGATACCACAGCCCAAAAGACAAATCTTGTCAAAACCAGCCTTTTCGTTCACCGCCACCACGGAAACGTCCGCCACAACCGTGTACTGAGAAAAGGTGGAGCAGCCCATAAAGTGCAAGAGCTCTTTTCCCTTGCAGTGGAATCTGGAGGTCCCGTCCGGCATCACTCCGCGGCCTTGCGTTTCTCTCACACTGCCGCACAAGTTGGTCTTGCCCGACTTGCAGAACTTGCACTTCTTGCACTCGGCAGTGTACAAAGCGATCACGTGGTCGCCCACCTTGACGTTGTCCACGCCGTCTCCGACAGACTCGACAATACCAGCGCCTTCGTGGCCCAAAACGACCGGGAAAGCTCCTTCGGGGTCCACGCCAGACAATGTGTAGGCGTCGGTGTGGCACACACCGGTGTTGAGGATTTTGATTCTCACCTCGTGCGCCTTGGGTGGGTCCACGGTGATTTCCTCGATAGTCAAGGGTTTACCGGCCTCCCAGGCAACAGCAGCTTTACAGGTGATGGTCTGGGGTTAGTAGGTTGTTGGCATTGGGAGATGCACGGATCAGATGAGAGTGCGCGAGCTGGCGAGGGCCCAGTGGATTGGATCCATGAGGGGTGACTGGTTTGATAATGGGTGACCAAATGAACTGATCAGGTTCAGCAAATGGGCTTATCGCAGTTGGTCAATTTTTGCAAATGGTGAGTGGACAAACTATCGACTGATTTCTGTAATTGGGCTGGGCAAGTGAGCCCAACCTGGTGAATTCACCAATTGAAGCATGCACCATACTCCAAGCAGAAGAGTCTATGATTCAGTATCGGGGAGTTTCCAGGAGTCGGTTGTTCTGGCAAATCCGTTCAGCCTGAATCTAGCCAGGCCAAGAATAACCTTGTTAACTTGCATTCATTTGACGACATTCTGTTTTTCTCATCCACTCTTTCTCTCTCATTCACTCAATCTTGCTCAATCACTGAATCACTCAATCACTCAATCACTCAATCACTCAATCACTCAATCACTCAATCTTGCTCATTCACACCTCTCATTCTTTCTCCTTCTTTCTCCTTTCTCTCGTGCTCTCCGTTTCTCCACTCGATACATACCTTTCCAACAGTAGATTCGGACATTGGTGTAGATAAAGAAATGACCGAGCGCGCACTTTATAGGCCAAGCACCCGGTCATTTTGCCCTCTTCCGGAAACCGTCTCCCGCTGGGTATTGTGCAGGCTTTGCTATTTGTTATGCAGGCGCCATCCACCGTAGAAGTCCACGACAACGTATTTCCGGTGTCCTGGCAAATGACGGTGAAAAAAAAACGTAAAGACATGCTCTGTTCACCGACTTCGCCGGTGTTGTGGTGGTGCGAGTCTGTCTGGCTTTCTCCTTAGTTAGTTATGTGCGTGCGGCTGCGATGCCTCGATTGGGATAGTTTCCGCGCGCGGTTCCCGTGTCTATTTTGGGAGCAGATTACGCCCACAACTATCTATTGGCCACACTGATCTGGCTTTTCTGGAATGGATTCGTTGTTCTTAATGGGCTCGCAGAAGCAGAAAACGTTGCGGCTGGTGAGAGAGCATGTTTGGATATCTTGTGCAGACTGGATTTTTCGATGTAGTCAGGAATCAGTCGGCACCAAAAGTTTCCTCAGAGACTATCGAGTAGGTGATTTTGCCCAAGAATTGCTTGTATTGTTTTATCGGCTTGTATTATGGATCTCAAGACTTATGGGGAGGTGGATAATTTATCAGACGTGGTTTACAGGTATTGCGGGGAGATTCCCATGATAACAGCGGAATTCATGACTAGGGTGCAATGAAGTCTCGCTGGAACTTTGGGTGCAATTGAGCGCTTTTCTCTACCGTTCTATTAGTCTACAGTGGTGCTGTCAGCATTGTGATCTAATGAGCATTGTATTCTCTCTCTCTCTCTCTCTCTCTCTCTCTCTCTCTCTCTGTCCTATAACACCTATAACACCGCTCCGAAGCCAAACACAATCTTGATCGACCGCACGTAGTACTCCTCAAAGTTGCCCCGCACCCGGTCCTCCTCTCCCACAGGAATGCCCAGCCACTTCACCACCATGGTGGTCTCGCCTGCGCCCTGCTTCAACTGCACGTCGAGCTGCGCGTAGTGGCCGTCCTTCCAGTCGTTGAGGCGCCACTGCTGCGTCACGCGCTCGTTAGGCACCAACCGCGTGAACTTGCCGCGCACAGAGCCGCCGAAAAGACCAAACTCCGACCCTTCCGAGGGCGGGAACGCTTCCATTTGCGGCGCCGACCGCGTCCAGGCCGCCACGCGCTGCGGATCCAACAACGTGATGTAGAGCTGCTCGGCAGTGGTGTTGAACACCGGCTCGAGGTGGAGCGTGGAGGTGTTGTAGCGCGGAACAGACCCGGAGGCCGCGGTTGCAGCCGGAGCGGCTTTTGCAGCCGGAGCCGCCGCTGGCTTGGCCGCCGCAGCATTTGCAGCCGGAGCTGCCGTCTTCGTGCCCGTCTGGTTCTCCTTGGTCAACACCGAGTTGACCTTATCGCCCTCCAACTGGATATCCAGCGCGTGGGCAGCAATCAAGTCGCGGCCGAACACCAGCAACGCGGCGCGGATTTGCGGCACCAACTGTTTTTTGGCCACCATCCGCACCTCGTCCGCACCTGCCACGTTGTCGTAGATACTCACATCAAACTGGATTTCGTCTGTCTCGGTATCGTATGCCAATTCGGGAATGGTCACCAGGCCTTTGAGAGCGGAGCCGTTGTGGTCTGCGGCCAAGTCGGCCACAAGACGCAAATCAAAAAGAGAAATCACTTTTCCTTTGCGCTGGCACACCTCCACATCACCTTCCACCGAAGACACCGCGGAAACGCGGACTTGGACGCCGTTTTCGGCGGCAGAAAGCCCGGCCACGTGCTCGGCAAAGTACGCTTTGGCCCATTGCATGCAGTTTTTGTCGACCCAGTGCCAGTTGTTGGGGTTGTTGACCACCATATTGAGTAGTACAAGAGTTGATGTTGGTGTGCGCACAGGCAGAGGCTTATATGTTGCGCGCGCGCTTCTAGAAGAATCCACTGGGAGCGAGTACAGAAAAGCGGAGCGAGCCAGACTATGGCAGTAGGGTTGAGAGGGAAGGGGTAGAGGAAGTGTTGGAGTGGTAGAGAAGTGGTGGAGTGGTAGAGAAATGGTGGAGTGGTAGAGAAAGTGGTAGTTTTGGTGCGTATATGTATGGAAGTAAGAGAGTTGGGTGCGAAACTGGCGATGCAGCGGAGAGAAGACGGGAAAGAGGTATTTTCGCCAGGACATTTACAGAGATTAAAGAGAGATTGTGGAGATCTGAAGCGATTTAAAGAAGTGTTTTCTAGAGAAATACAGTTCAGATTAATAGATTTCCAAGAGTCTACGGCAGAGCGCAATAGATGAAATAGCAAGATATGATCTATGAAAAACATGGGAGGCATGAACTTTTACGAAGAGTCTTAAAGCCTTGACAAGAGAGCGTAGCACAAGAGTCTTAAAAAAGGCTTACCAATAGAGTCTATGGGAAACACCTTCTGTATTATATATATGTCTCTCATGAAAATGGATCGCCAGGTCCAAATAGCAAGGGGATATTTAGCAATTCATTGTTCTAATATAGAATTAGTGAGTAGAGCATATTATGAGAGATGTTAGTGGGGAAACCCTGCTATAAATGAGCGATATAGTAACTTTGAGTGTCTTACTGAGTATGGCGATATTTATATGTAAACCCACCAGTCTTAACAGTCTTAAAAGAGTCTCAATAAGAGTCTTAATAAGAGTCGTAACAAGAGTCTTATGAAGAGTCTCAACAAGAGTCTCAACAAGAGCCTTAAGTTTAACAAGAGTCTTATATTAATAGCCTAGGAGTAACACACTATTCGTGTAGTCTCCACTAAAATAGAGCGGCTACAGAAAAATTTTCCAATCAGCTTATGTATAAGCAGAGCACTTCAACGGATAACCTGAAGCAATAGATTCGTACGCATTTCTGGATAGCCTTAAGCAGCTTAGAGGCCAAGCATAGAGTGGTTGTTGCGTGAGTGTCGAACATCGTGGAAATTGCATTCCTTTTACCGCTTGCACTAGTACAGAAACAAGATGAGGATCGGTTGGGTGTCGCCTTCGTCTGCTCTTACCCTCCCGTGTCTTTGTGTTTGATTCTCTACATCACGCATCCACCTCCATGGCCTCTGGCACACGCAAGTCCACCACTGTCTCCTCCACATCCACAATCTCACGCACCGACTGGCGGATCACACCGGTGGTGCCACGCGCAAACTTGTACGAGCGTGCCTTGGCCGCACGCACGTTGGGCGTCAAGTAGTTACGGAGCAACTCCGCGTCCTTGCCCACCTCCATCACACACACATCCACGTTGGAGCCGGAGCCCAAGTCGTTCCAGATACCCGCCTCGATCGCCTCCGCGCACAACGCCACCGCGTCGGCGCGCGTCATGCCCGGGCGCCAGTGGGTTTCCAAAACCGCCATGGCGGCCAAGGAGCCGGACCCGAGCGACTGGTACTCGCCCACATCCGTGGAGCCGTGCGCCTGCACCGACATCAAGTGGGCGCCGGTGGGGTCGACGCCCGCCACAATCAAATACGCGCCCAAATGGCCCTGGTACTTGAAAAGGTGCTGTTTCAACATCGTCAACGCGGCAATCACGCGCGGCTGGCGCGACTGCCACATGCTGTGGAGCTCGAGGTTCAGCGCTATCAACTGCGTCACCATCTCGGTGTCGGCGGCGGTACCGGCACCCGCACACCAGATCCGTGGTGCCAACCGGTGCAACTTCTCACAGTTCTTGTCGGCCACGATGGAGCCGGCGGTGGCACGGGTGTCGGCGGCAATGACAACGCCGCCGTCGAATTTGCAGCCAACAATGGTTGTGCCGGTGGAGGTGGCGGTGGGGGCACCGTA
This sequence comes from Clavispora phyllophila, assembly GCA_030674715.1. Lineage (NCBI taxonomy): Eukaryota > Fungi > Ascomycota > Pichiomycetes > Serinales > Metschnikowiaceae > Clavispora > Clavispora phyllophila. Next base: position 139,334 of record JAKUAN010000019.1, read on the forward strand.
TCCCTTGGCGCTAAGAAACTGGTTTCTCTGGTAGTTGTCGAACGAGAGGCCCGGCATGGGGAAGGGACAGTAGGACGAGGGTGAAAAACAAGAGTTGAAAACGGTTTGGAAATAGCCGAGCGGCGGGGTTCGGGGGCTGAGTGGTGGGGTCCGAGTGTTCGGAAAGTAGTAGGTGGAAGAAGTGGTGGAGAGCGCTTTTGCCGTTGTATCTGGAGCGGGAGGCACGGGTGTTTGTCTGGGAGGCACGGGTGGGGTGGGTGGAGTCGAGGTATGGGTAGCGGTTTGGGTGGAGTTGAGGCACGGGTGGTTTGGGAGGAGTTGAGGCAAGGGTAGTTGTGTGTGGAGTTGAGGCACAGTGGTTGTGGGTTTTGTGGGTGGGTTTTGCGGCTGTGGGTTTTGTTGCAGTGGATACTTGTGTTTTGGCTTTTGTGTGCGTGGCGTTTAAGGTGGCCTGGTGGGTCTCAAAAGTTCGACCATAGAGAATGTAGAATGTGCTAAAACAAGCTGAAGGTGGCGATGAGAAGATGGGGAGATTGTTCTCAATTTATGGTGTGGGGGTCTCATTTGGAGTTTGCGGTGATCACCACAGAAACCGAGAAATATCCAAGCATCTCGGATGCTGTGTAGTGCCGCTATTTTTTTTTTTCCAATTTCTTTGGAACTTTAGTTCCTTGAGTCTCCTCTAGCCTGAGATCTGCGAGCTTCATTTCCTTAGGAAATCAGAGCAGCGTCCATGGAGGGTATCATAGAGAGTATCATAGAGGGTATCAAAGAGAGGACGTTATATAACATATCATAGAGAGAGATCTTAGCATATCATAGAGAAAAATCTAGGCTTATCACAGAGAGGACTCTTAGAGTATATGATAGAGATCATAGAGTATACGGAGGGTGTTATAGAGTATACCGAGAGAACACCATAGAGTATACCGAGAGAACACCATAGAGTATACCGAGAGAACACCATAGAGTATACCGAGGAATATCATATGGCATTTCATAGAGTAAATAGCATTTCATAGAGAGAATGTCATAGAGTATATCATAGAGAAGCATCGAAAATCTTAGAGAATTATAGAGTATATCACACAGAATCACACAGAATCATAAAGTTTATCACAGAGAATCATAAAGTATATCATAGAGAGTGTGTAATAGAGTATAGAGAATGCCATATAGTATAGATAATGTCACAGAGTAAATCACAGACATAATCACATACCATTTCATAGACAGATCATAGCATCTCCATGTTTGCGTGTGAACCATGTCTACATAATGTATCACTTTGTGTCTCTGTAGTCCCAGAAGTAAGAATGCTTTCATGGACGCCCAGAGTCTTTGCACTCGCAATGATCTCACCACTTCAATTATTTTTACTCCCCGTCACCAATATCCAACTCCATCGACTAGTACTAGTTTCTATTTCCCCACGACCTTCTCTTTCCAGATACCAGAATACCACATGCCCCACAAGGAGAATAGGCCCATTGCGAGAAGAACGCATTATGAGGCACCTCTAAAATAATTGCACATTTATCTTTGTGTGAGCAGAAATTAACAGAATCAATATCTGGCGAAATCTACTAAACCGCCTCAGCACCACCTGCGGATCTCAACAGAATCTGATTGGATCCTCTGACATATAATTACCATTCGGCTGGTACCTTTGGAGAGCTGAATAGCGTTCAGCCCGCGGGAAGATCCAGAATGTCGAAAGATGGTTTGTTGAAACTCAATTACTCTCGATTATTCTCAATGTTCTCAATTACTCTCGATTATTCTTATTGCTCTCAATTACTCTCTATTGTCCTCGTTGCTCTCAATTACCCTCATTGCTCTCAATTACCCTCATTGCTCTCAATTACCCTCATCGCTCCCAATTACTCAATTCCACTCAATAACACATTACCCAATCACTCAATTCCACTCAATAACACATTACCCCAGGTGATGACCTGGAAAGGGCTGGTATCTCCCAAGTCCAGTCCTATTACGACTGGCCCGCTTCTCTGCTTCAACCGCTTCGTGGACAAACGCCACTGTGAACGCAACTCCTGCGAATGCTGTCCTGTGGCAGCTATCAGGCTGCTTCTGTGACGCCTGTGAGATCACACTCACGCTACGGCAGAACCCGAGGCTCGAGAAGGCTTAAAGTCAAACTTGCAGAGTACTAGAGATACAGACCACGAAGGTGCAATTGATACATCGGTAGGACAGAAACAGGTGCGAGCGCACACCAAACCGTGGGAGGTTCCAGCCATTAGAAGGTCCGGTTTCTGGCTCGACAAGTGACGTCTGGCGGTTTAAAGTGAAACAGATTTATTCAAGCAGAATGAGTAAATGAGAATCACTCAAGTTGAGTACTCTGCCTAGTACAAGGGCGAAGGAGGCGAGCAACTTATTGAAAAACAATAGCTTTTGTATCTTCATACATAATGCAATAGCTGCAACTCGCTCTAATTGGTGGGCAGAACACACGTGAATCGTCAGCCTGGTCCAGCATTGGGTGCGAACTGCAGAACAGCCACCTCCACTCTCTCCACTCCACCTCTCCCTCTATCCACTCCACCTCTCCCTCTATCCACTCCACCTCTCCCTCTATCCACTCCACCTCTCCCTCTATCCACTCCGTCCACCTCTCCAATTGTCTCCCCCTCCCTCCCTCCACTGGTCTACTCCACTACTCCACTTCCTGCACACGCACCTACACCTTCAACTCTCTACCACCTACACCTTCAACTCTCCACCACCACACTCAACTCTCCACCACCTCAATGCCCCTGGACAGACTCGCGTTCGCCGCGCCCGCGCGCACCAAGGTGTTGGTGGTCCCCCTCGGGCGCATCTCGCCCGCGCAGTTCGCCGACCGCTACGACCGCATCCGCCGCATCGCCGACGTGCGCCTCTTGGACGTGGCGCCGCTCCCCGCCGCGCGCCTCTTCAACCCCCAGACCTTCCCCCGCGGCAGAGTCTTCTTTCTGTACGCCACGGCCGCCGACGACGACGCCACCGCGTTTTTGCACGACTTCGAGCCGTTCCGCCGGACCATGGTCGTGGTGGGCGTGGGCATGTACGACGCCGCCGCCGACGCCGCCGCAGACGCTGCCCGGCTCGCCCGCTCCTACCCCTCCGCCATCGTGCACCCGTGCGTGTACTTCGGCGCGCCTGCGGACGCGCGGCCCGGCCCCAGAAACACGTTTGTGGTGTCGGCGGCGTCCGAGGCGCTGGTGACGGGCGTGGGCACGCTCATGTGCGGCGTGGCGCACGCGTACCTCGCGGCGCTCGACTTGTACGCGCTGCTGTACCCGCAGATCACGCTCCGGCTGCCGGTGTCCATGGACGGGCACGTGTTGACCCGCACCATCTCCATGGCGCAGAAACGCCTCAGCGCCGGCGCCGGCACGCAGCTGCTGCTGATGCCGCCGCTTCTGCCCGCAGCCGAGTCGTCGGTGCGCGCACAGCAGCGCCACGCCGGCCGCCACGCCAAGCTCATGGCGCTGTTCCTCCTCTTGGGCGGCCGCTGCGCCGACGCGCTCCAGTACTTTGCCGACGCCGCCGTCAACTGCAAGCGCGCCGACGACCACTTGTGGCTCGCCAGCGCGTTGGACGGCCTCGCGGTCGCGGCCCTGGTGCTGCTGTACTTGGGCTTGCCGCCGCTCCACCCGAGCCCGTTGCTTCTGGCGGTGTTGCACCTGCCGCGCGGCCGCTTGGCGCTGCTCACGCTGCGCCGCTCCACCGACGCCTCGCCCCGCTCCTCCTCCAGCTCCGCGTCCGCCCAGCACCCGCCCGCGCCCTCGGACTACCTGCGCATGCCCGCGCCCCACTTGCTGCGCCTCTTGTGCGCCAGGGCCTCCCACTACTACCAGTTGAGCATGCTGGAGCTCGAGGACTTTGTGCCCGACCTCGTGTACGTGGAGTCGCTTCTCCGCTCCCTCAGGCTCCTGGTGGCGGTCCACTGGGCGCCCCACCGCCCGGCAGCGGTGTTGGACTACCTCCTCAACCGCCAGCCCATCGTCCCGGACCCGCACCACGACCCGCGCGACCCGCTCCTGGTGTCCACGCTCGAAATCGTCGCCGACATCGACAAGGTCTTCTTGCTCCAGTTGGTGGACCTCGCCTTCGCCGACCAGTGCCGCGTCTACTGCGCACTCGCGTCCATCTACGCCGACTTGCGTCTCCGCCGCAAACAGGCGTTTGTGTTGCGCGTGTTGCTCGTGTTGCTCCTCCCGAAACTCGCCCACTTGGACCTGCCCGCGGCCGTGGCCGAGTCCGCCTCCGTGGCCGCCATCCGCGACGTGCTAGAAACCCTCTTCCGCGTCTACAGAATCAACTGCGACCCCGAGGTCTCCGCCCGCCTGGCCAGGCTGCACGCGTCCGACTGGAGCACCCTCCAGCTCCAGCTCCTCAAAATCTGCTTGCGCATCGCCGAGGCCCTCCACGACTACGAGTTGCTTGCCAAGCTCTGCATCCTCATCTTCGCTCGCTTCGCCCACTGCCTCCCGTCCCAGGACCAGCTCAAGATGAACGAGAAGCTCAACTGGTTGACGCTCCTCTTTCTGGAAGTGCCCAACTCCATCTCCATTCCCCACCCAAACCCGTTTTTGGTCCGCGACGCCAAGTTCTTGCCCGCATCCACCACCTCCGCCCTCCAGCCGCTCTCGGAAAACGCATCTCCCCCCGTCTCGGGGCTGGCCGGCCCGGTGATCTTCGATCCGTACTCCAAGAACAAGCCGTCGTCCGACGCCGTCCCCGTCATATGCGTCAACGAGGTCCACCAGTTGCGAATCACCTTCCAGAACCCGTTCAAATTCGAAGTCGACTTGTCCGAAATCGAAATCGTCACCGATGGCACCGTCAAGGTCGATACTTTGAAACATCTGGCCCGATCTGTGGTCTCAACCCCTTTAGCCGGCACTAAAAATGACAATCCTCGAAATGGCTGGACAACCACGCTGGCGGCCTCAAAGGTTTCCACGGTGAACACCGAGCAATTTCTGGCCCAGTCAAAGTCTGTAGTTTTGCTTCCAACAAAGTCAGCCCAAGTGGTAATCTCTTTCCGGGCATTGAATGCGGGCACATTGGTTGTGAAAGGCTTCAACATCCGTGTGGGCGCTTCCCGGACTCAGTTTTTCCATATTGTTGACAGTGAAAAGTTCAGCGGGCTCCAAAAGACTAAACACATGGATTTTGCCGTTTCTGATGAGCGTGTCTCGACTTTGGACAAGCTCCTCGAGAACCTCACTGCGGGCAAAATCGGAGATCGGGTGACGACAAAGAACATCCAGCTCAATGTCATTCCTCCTCAGCCCTCATTGTGCGTGACGAAAAACCTGGTTACAAACGGGTGGCTCATGTTGCTCGAAGGAGAAAAGAAAATCTTTTCTTTACAATTGAGGAATACTTCGGAAGAAACAATCGACTACTTGTCCTTTTCTTTCTGGGACTCCTGCTCCGAAGCCATCAACGCTAAATTGGCTCAAAGTGGCTCAAACTCGGTGGAAGACACTTATGAGTTAGAATGGTCATTGCTCAAAAGAAAACCATTCACGGTTGTTAACAAACAAGAAATTGCATCAAAATACAAGCATATTCAACCTGGTGGGGATGTGAAAATAGACTATGAAATTCTTGGGAAGAAGGGAATCCTGGAATTAAAACTCATCTTGGAATATGCTCACAAGGAAAATGACGGTTCCAGTATCAGTTACATGAAGAACGTCAACATCCCACTAAATGTCTCGGTCGAACCGTCCTTGGAAATTACTGGTTGTGAGGTTTTGCCTTTTTTCTCTTCTTCTTTTAGTGGGTATTCATCTCAAGAGAATGGAGTAAGCCAGGATGTTGTGGACAGAAACATGGAGTCGCTTCTCAAGTTTTTTACTGAAGTGAAGGCATCTGAAGACGACGATATCTCCAACTACTGTCTTTTGGTATTAGACGTCCGAAACATGTGGAAACAACGACTTTTAGCCAAGATCGGCAATAAGGCTACCAACTACACCGTCAATGAGGCTCTCGGGTCGATGCAGACCATCCGTATCCTTCTCCCTATCAAATGCTTTGGTTATGACCATGTGGATGTGACTAAGCCGATCCCTTCATTGCGCAACAAGCAGTTCGTCAAAAACTACAATGTGACAGAAGAAGAGGAGAACGAGATCAGACGGAAGTTCTGGATTCGCTCTGCTTTGCTTGAGAACTTATTTGGAGAATGGCAAACCGTGGGACAAAAACATGGACGGTCGGGAGAAATCGACATGAGATACATTCGTTTTAACACCATTATGACCAACTCGCTTGTGGTCGACCGCATCCAAATACAGCATTCTATTTTCGTTGCTGATGGTACTCGCGATGAAGTGGAAAAGTCCTCTGAAGAGTACCAGTTGCAGCGAGAACAGTTCTACACCTTGAACACAAAAATCATCAACCATACGCAGCAAACGTTGAGCGGGATCTTACGCCACATTCCATTCCCCGTGAATGCAAGAACCAAGCAAGATCTCTTGATCGACCAGAAAATCCTCTACAATGGGGTGTTGCAGAAGCATATTGGCAAAGACGCCATTCCTCCCGGAGCCAGTCTCGAAGTCAACCTTGGGTTCATGATTTTGGAAAAGGGCCGCTACGAGTGGGGAAGTATCTTTGACATTGACGGCAGCGGAAATCGGGTTGTGGGCCGCGATCCGGTTTACATGTTGGCGGTGTGATCCCACACACATAATCATAAAAGGTCGAAATTTTATTCGTCTTACTATATACAAACTCTCTCATGGTAATCATCTTCTGTCCAACTTGATTGGAAGTGGTTGTGCCCCCTCTGCCTCCAACTGCAGAATGTATTTTTGCCTTCTGATATCATTGTAGCGTTTTTCCTGGAAGTATTTGTACCACGAAGCAACACAGTTTTGTTCAAAGTTGAGTCTTTCGCTTCCGCAGTTGGATTCCACATTGGCTTTCTCGTTTGGATCAAGCGAGTTGTCGATATTGTGTGCCGTTATGCACTCAAAAAACTTGTCTCTGGAGTCCCAACAAACCTTTCTCTTAGATTTATTGGGCGGATCGACGATCTTTTCCTCTTTTGTGAAAAATCCCATTTTGGATGCGTAGTGAAAGTGGGGTGCGGATGGATTTGGAGAGGTGATGGTTGTGGTGTATGGGTGTTTTGTTGGAAAATACAAGACTTTGGAGGTTTTGGGAAGGGGGCTAATAGAGAAGGCCAAAGGAGTACTGGGAAGTGTCTTGCGATGGGCTGAATTGGTTCAAGTTCTTGAATATGATATTGAGAAGGTTTGGGGTTTTTACATGAGAAGTTTTGTTTGCTGGTTTGCGATTGGATTGCAAAATGCACCTAAAAAGACAAAAGTTCCCTTAGAACGCTATTAGAAAAACAAGTGTACTGCAAGAGAAGGAGAGGAACAGAGAGGAGAAGTACAGATTCGGACAGGTTAAAAATTAGAAAAAAATTTGGGAACGCAACACCCCGAAGTTAGAGACTTGTGGACCCAGAAAGTGACTACACCAGTCAAATAGACACAATCAACGGCAAAAGAAGATGGAAACAAAAAGATAACGAGCATTCAAATAGAGTATTAGCGAAACCAGAAACATGCGCCGTACAAAATTAGAAGAGCACTTACGGACAGAATAGAAATAACCGGAAGTCACGACGCAAAACGAAAATCCAGGCTCTGAACCCATACCTTATGTTGGAGCGTTGCTCCCTGCAGTACATACAGCGAACTTCACTACCAAGAGCTGCCTCGAAGTCAAATGGGATCAGATTTGTCTCAATGAGTTGCCTGAAATTATCCAATGTCTTCTTAACTACGAATTAAGAGTCGTTTTCTATCTTGTTTAGGAAAGACATCAAGGCATATTAGGGCTTATATAGGTAGAGAGGCTAAGTCACAACGCGCTAACCGCTCCTGCACGATCATTGGCGTTATAACTGAGAAACTTGAACGTTCACCACTACCGTCTACCGGGGCATGATACATCTACGAAAACGGATTCTTCTGCATCAGCTGCGCATCCAGTCACAGTGTATTCCTTCTTTTGATACTTTCGGAGGAAATGTCTCTCTTTTTGCATCCCGCTTGGCTGTGACCAATGTCTCCATTACGCGTCATGCACTGGGTCTTCGGGACGTTCAGTCATGTCGCGAATACTTAGATTACTGTAAGGCCACCAAAGCTGGTCTTAACTCCGCAGTTTTCCGCGGCACCATGTACGAGCTAGCGGCAAAACGTATGCTAGAGTCTCGTTTTCACTGTTTCAACTTGACGCGCACCGGTGGTGCAGGCGATTACGGTGTTGATATTTTTGGCCGGTGGAACTTGTCGCAGTATTCATGCGTGGAGAAGGCGGGTGCAACATCTCTTGCAGCAGGTAGCGACATTGACTTGGCTTCTGGTGTGTCGGTATTAGTGCAGTGCAAAAACCACACCAATAAAATCGGGGCTGCGGTTGTACGCGAGCTTGGCGGTATTTACGACTTCCACGTCAAAACACGCGCCGACCGCCGCTCCACATTTTTGTTTTTGGTGTCACCAGAACCTTTGACGCGGCAGGCGCAGGCGCAGCTCGACACTGCAAGCATACCAATGGCGCACATGCGCATGCGCGCAATGCAACCGGCCTCGCAAGACGTGTACGACATTGAGTCATGGAGTGGCGGCGAAATAGTTTCCGCTTATCTTAACCGGAAATCCCGCAGATTACTACAGGGACTCGATGTGGAGCGGACCATGACGCAATATCTATTTTAGACAGCACTACAAAAGCGTTACTAGATCATTTCATTTGCATATCATATAAACGGGGTATTATATAAAACCAAGCTGCAGTATACCATCTCATGGAGCGTGGTAATAAGTGACAGTGACGTACAGAGTAGACACAGTGCGCGTTTTGGTGATCTGGTGGGTAATCACACTTCCTCTGACAGTCACAGTGGTGACATCCAGAACATCTGTGACGACCACAGTGCTTTGAGCGGAGGATGGGGCCACAGTGGTAGTCAGAGCCAACTCGCTCAGCTCAGTTGGAGCAGAAAAAACTGGTGTTTGTGGAGTAGAAGCAGATGTAGACGTGGATTCCACAGAGGAGAAAGGAGTAGAAGTCTTGGCCTGGGAAGAGGTGGTCTGAGCTTCAGAAGACGAAGAAGAAGTAAAGGTGGTTTCAGCTTCAGAGGAAGAAGGTGCAGAAGAACTTGTGGTTGAAGGAGTGACAGAAGTAGTAGTACTTGAGGAAGAGGCGGATGTAGTGGAAGGAGCGGTGGAAGTGCTTGAAGAACTTGTGCTCGAAGTAGAAGTACTCGAGGTTAAAGTGCTAGAAGAGCTTGCGCTCGAAGTAAAAATACTCGAGGTTGAAGTGCTGGTAGTACTAGTGCTCGAAGTAGATGAACTTGAGGTTGAAGTACTGGTAGTACTAGACGTGGTTGGGGTGCTGGTACTAGAAGTGCTAGTGCTGCTGGTACTAGTAGAAGTACTAGTAGAAGTAGTGGAAGTACTGGTAGAAGTAGTAGACGTGGCGGCAAGGTCCTCTTCGCTGTCCATGTAGCCCTTGAGTTGGTCAACAAAAGAAACTCCATCGCTATTGACATTGCTCACACCTGACGAGGCGTCCCACAACATGAAACCACCGAAGTTGGTGTCTTCCAAAATGTCGCTGGTAACGTATTGTTCGACTGTAGCCAAGTCAACATATCCGCTTCCTGCTGAGGAAGAAGCGCCAGGCAAACCAACGTACATCTTAATGTCCTTGTTAGGAGAGGTTTCCTGAGCAAACGTTTGCCAGGTGTCCCAGTTGAATGAAGCTCCCAAGTTACAGTAGTTATTGTAGAATTGGATGAATGCAAAGTCCATATCCACACCAGCCAACATGTCGCCGGTAGAAGCATCAGGGTATGGACATTGCGGAGCAGCTGACAAGTAGTAGGTCTTGGAAGTGTCAGCCAGGAAAATCAGTCTCAACTCATTACCCAAGGCAACCGTTCCGGTAGAGTCGTTGTTCTCCAAGTCAAAATCGAAACCATCGACAATAGCGTCGTCAAAAGGTCTTTCAGTGTCATTACCTCCACCAAACTTGTTCCACAAGGTGGAAGCAAATTCTACGGCCTCAGAGTCGCTGGTAAATCCGTAAGAGCCCGAAGAGCCACCCAAGGAAAGCAAAACCAACTTGCCCAAGCTTTGACAGGTCTTGATATCAGTTCCAATTTCGGAACAATGGAGCAAACCATCACTGAAGGAGTCTGAACACATGTTCGCGAAGTTCAACGACAAATCAGGGAAGCCAGTGACAAAGGAAAGAATAACAATATCGACAGAGTCGAGCGCACAGTAGTAGCTCAATCTCTCTTGGTTTCCGTACGAGTTTTGGCCCCAGTAGAGTGCAACATTGTTGTTGGCCGACGCAGAAAACGCCTTAGCAGAAGCAAAGAGTGTTGCCCAGAGTAGAAGAACTGGGACTGGAAGCATAATAGGTAATGAAAGTAATTAGTTGGAGATGAGTGGAAAGATGGTGGTTGGTCCAGTTGTGAAAAGAATGGCACAACTGAAATTCGTTAACGATGAGGATGATCGGGTGGGTGTTTGATAGAGTCTAGTTACATATTGAGCGGATTTGATTATTATATAGAAGCACTCGAAAAACCGATGTCAACGGCATGTCGGATGTTACGACGAAGGAGATTATTCGTTACAAAGGAACAATACGCGAACGCCTAATCAGGGACTTTTTGCATCCATTCGAGTATGAGACCAGCAAATTCACGACGCATCTGAGATGCACTAGCGCTTAATTTGGACATAATGCTTTTTTTCGCGGTTTCTGATTGCGAATGTTGCAGGGGCGTTTAGGGTGGCCATTGTTATCGCCGTTAACAATAACAAGGAGGTTTTCCAGACAATACAACACGATACTCAACAATATGAGGAGACGTTTCCACGGTAATACCAACGTGTTGCAGCGTATTATTACAGCAAGGGGTGGTACGCGTACCTCAAACAGGGTTGAATATATGCGACTCAGGGCTTGCAGGTAGGGTTTCATGCAGCCCTCGGATCTAGTGCTACGTGCCCCCCGGAAATCAGAAATTCCGCCTTTTCGACATGGAGAAATCGCAACCCGTCTGCTGTCTTGATCTTGCAGGGTTAGTTCATGTTAGATGATGTTGCAGAGATATTCTCCTAACCATAGCGGAAAGAAATGTTAGGTGCACAGACCTACGTATTCTCCCTGTAGATCTAAGATGTATTACTGTTTCGCGAGCTAACACCTCCTGCGAAAAAGTATCGAAATGTCGCGAACAGGCTCTTGATGTGCATTTTTAGGGCGTTCGAAGGGGTTCAATCCGAAAGGGGCAAAGTGATACAACTCGACCACACTGGGACGTAATAGATACGCTTGGTAAGCTTTGTCGCTCGCGGGAGTTTGTCTGCTCTTCTAATTGGATATTCTAACCTCAATTGTGAAGAATCATGAGACCTGTCCTTTGATGTCCAATTGCAACATATTTGGCGGTTCTCGTCCAGAACAAAGGAGTTTTCAGGAATAAAAGAAATTCGGAGCTAGCTACAATCGGCTATAATCGCCAGGAAAAAGGGCTTTAGAACCGTAGAGAGAATTGTCTACCAACTTGTTTGAGGGGAAGGTGATGGAGCTACAACACCGGGAGTTTCACCATTGTGGTGCTCCTCAGTGGTCTTGACCCTGCAAATGGAAGTAAGATTACCCCCAAAATTTCTTCAAGTTTAGCAATGCCCCACAAGAGAGAAAGAGCGTATGCGTGAGTTTTTGTGGGGAAGAGAAAGAGTAAGTCTTGAAAACATAGTTGGGGATATTTGCTAGATAGTGATTCTTCAATTACATCTTGGCACCCTATCAGAGTGATTAGGGTCCTTGTTGAAGTAGAGAGAGGGTAGAGCGGCCGTGGCTAGGTCTTCATGTGGAAATCATCAGTAAAAATAGGAAATAATCCTACTCAATTGGGTTTCCAATAAGTTTCCCATGAAGAAGCGTAAAACTTCCGGTAAAGTTATAGACACTTCCGAAGGCATTAAAAAAAAAAAAGCCGTTCGCGACCCAGTGGAGCTGGCCTTGAATGCATAAACGTACAATATTTGTCCGAAAGCGGCAATCACGCGGCATCGAGGACGCACAGCGCTTCTAATTCAATCTATGGTAACATACAGAGCCTGACAGCGCCAATACTTGACAAAGTCGCGAACCACGACTCCCTCAATGGAAATATGGATAAAAACATGTATGACTTAAACTGCCATATGTTGGAGAATTCAGTAATTTTACTACTCCAGATATATGTGCGACATTGGAAGGACTCTTGTGACTGACAAACCTTCGAGGAACCTGTATGGGGGCAAATATGCGCGAGAGGGTTCAGAACCGGTTACTAACCAGCTTTCTGACGGCCATCGCCCCATGTATACTCTACAATCGCAAGGCCTATTTCATACAAATTGCTCCAAAAAGATTCACTATGGCTACTCAATCGGATAACTCGTGATTCTCGCCTGTAGAAAACCGAAATTCCAAGGTTTTTATACAGTACAAAACGCATATGGCTTGCTTTTTGGATGCTTCTAGCATGGATTGGCACGGTTTAGGAGACATATGCGAGGCCTATTATTTGACGCGCGACTTGCATCACATCTGACATAGCTCAAGTTTGCATTAGCTCATGCGTTAGTCGACGCATATTTTGGTGTTCTTTAACGAATTCCTGGGTCAAGTTCACTGCACTGACTAGCCTCGGTACACTGGCTATACAGTGTAACAGAATCGCAAAAGACGGGTAGAAGGCCTTTTTGCTAAAACTCGCCTAGCCCGGCTAGATTGCGGTCGATTCTAGTTTCTTCCCATTTGTAACTTCTCTCCGTTAGGTTGTGAGGTTTCAATAGTCTATGGTCTCAGATTTTCACGATAATAGGAGTGACTTTATCGCTCATGGAATGTATTGAACCGAGTCTTCTTCCCCGCAATTGCAAGCCACCATATCTGGTCGAGGGTAGAAGACAAAGATAGAAATGAAAATCTGATACCAACTACAAAACGGGCGCTCAAAAGGGTAATAGATGCTCCCAATCGATACCGTCTGTACTTGTTTCGGCTTTGTTCTATTATTCAACGCATTGCGTCACAATCCTCAGTATGCGTTTATATACATGTAGTAAACAACTATTATGCTTGAAGCCCTGCCCCATCTCAAATAGGTACTGGCCATTCCATTTCTGTCCCCATTCCAACTCAAGCATTTCTCTTATGGTCTTGTGTTTATTTTTTTTTTTTGGAAAGAGCCAGAAATGAGGAAATTTGCTCAATTACTTCTTGGACTAGTTTAGCAGTGGAACACCCTCAGAATGAATAAATCTCACGATAAATTGCTCAAGACCCGGACATCCGACCAAGTCGTGATTGTAGTTAGGTTTTCTGCTCAGAGGCTGCAGCAGAATTTCTGATAAGATGTTGGACATTAACTATTTCTGTTCCCGATGTTACTACAATTCGTGTTACCGGCTCTGTATGTAACAACAGTAAAGCAGTCGAGTCTAATGAAACGGTATTGTGCAGTCATCAGTGAGAGTTTGTATCATCAGCAATACCAGAGACTGGTCTTAGCATAATCCCCCAGCGCCATAATTTATAATAAGACGAATGTCTATCTATAAACAATTTCTCACTTGAAAATATGCTTACTCAGAAACCTGTGATTTAATGCTCAGGCTTGTATTGCCTCCAATGGATTGCATATACTTAGCTCTCCACACGACTATGTAGAAGCATTAGAACAGCTAGACCACTTGAATAGACTAATAGTCTAGAATTAATTCTCGAGAAAACAGATTGGGCTATTTTAAACCCACACATGGGGATATTTTTAGACAGGAAACATTCATGCAGTCACCCGGAAAAAGTGATTATGGAGAAAATTATATCATTCTCATTAAAATTCTTTGTTGGCGATGCTTTGGAAGTTGTAATTACCCCTAAAACATGGGGATGCCTTTGAAAGTTGTACTAAGCGTGATTACTAAAAAGATTAAATCATTCGGTCTCTATGGCACCAATTTTGGTATCCGAAATATACTACTACGCGTCGCATGTAGCCTGAATGAATTGTAGACTATGTTAGTATGAGTTAAAGCATGGTAAACCCAAGGTACCAATAGTGATCGATTTAGCTTGAATAACTCAATTCTTTATTTTTGAATGGTGACTGCTTTTATCAAAAGCACATACCCGAGAGAGATCTAGGACGCTTATATACCTCGAGATACTGGCCGCCAGTGTTACCCTATGTCCCAAGACAACACTTCGGGCTTATAGCTGAAGAATGAGTTTTTGACCAACCAGGCACTATTTTTTACATCCATCTTCGATAGCAACCCATGCACGGCAAACCTTTTACCTTCACGTTTCAACCCAATTGTGTTTTCTAATTAGAAGCACTTCCATAACCTCTAACTCTTTAAAACAGCTTATATGTTTCACTCTAGTACAAATCTCCCGCTACTTAAATAGAAAAGACCCAAGGCTGCTTCACTGTAAGAATGAAAATTGCTGAAACTAACACTCCTCTGTGCTAGAAAATACCCGCACCAATTGCATGAGCTACACCTAAAATGATAAAAGATTACGAGGCTTAGAGATGCACCTGCACCCTTGCAAAATGACTCGGCGTGTGTTTGAACTCCTTTCCGTGTCCAAGACGAAATTTTTCCCCTAAAACGGTAGTTCTCAAAGCGAAGCTCAATTAAGCAAAGAAACTAAACCATGAGTACCTGAAGCAACGCCTTCTTTTTCTGTTTAATGTGCTCAAAGCTATCAGAAGGAGTTTTCATTTCCCAGCAACTTTTTTTTGGTGAAATTGCTGTCTCGGTATTTGCCTCAAGAGGGTTTGTAATTTACGATCGTGAACCAATGGCAAAACAGCTAGGTGCCACAATCACTGAATATTGCAGGAAAGTAAACAACTACGTAGCACAAAACGACTTGTATCCAATCACATGCCGCATGGCACTGTATTTGCATGTGGAGAAAGCCCAAAGAAGAAAGGGGAATGGCACGGGTGGAGGCACGTAGTGCATATAAACAGGCGATCCGCCGAAAATTCGGCGAAAGTTATGGGTGTATACAGGATCCACAAAACCCCGGGCGTTGCAGCCGGCGAATAGGTTTCCGTATTGAGCTTAGGTAAGAAATAAAAAAAGAATATAAAAGCCGCTATTATTCCCGCCTGGTACTGATATTATTTATTCAAACACAATCCAAATGTCTGTTGATTTCAATACCAACTCTGTCACCAAAGACGGCGCTCTTTACACCAAATTCACCTACGAGTCTGCCACGGTAGAAAAGAAGGAGAATGGCAGACTTTCTGTCACTCCTACTGCAGTTGACTATGAGTTCAAGGTTGACTTGACCGTACCAAAAACCGGCTTGATGTTGGTCGGCTTGGGCGGTAACAACGGTACTACTATGGTCGCGGCCACTTTGGCCAATAAGCATAACATTTCTTTTGAAAACAAAGAAGGTGTGGTCAAGCCCAACTATTACGGCTCTGTGACCCAATCTTCCACTATCAAGCTTGGTGTTGATGCAGAGGGAAACGATGTCTACGCGCCATTCAACTCGGTTTTGCCATTTGTACACCCTAACGACTTGGTTATTGGTGGATGGGACATTTCCAAGTTGCCTTTGGACAAGGCAATGAAGAGATCCAAGGTGTTGGACTTTGACTTGCAAAGACAGTTGGTGGGCCACATGGAGAACATTGTCCCCTTGCCCTCGGTGTACTACCCTGACTTTATTGCCATGAATCAAAAAGAGAGAGCTGACAACATCTTCAATGTGGATGCGTCTGGCAACCCCGACACTCAGAACAAGTGGAAGGACGTTGAGCGCATCAGAAGCGACATCAACAAGTTCAAGACCGAAAATGGCTTGGACAAGGTGATTGTGTTGTGGACTGCCAACACCGAAAGATATTCCGACCTTATTGATGGAGTCAACGACACTGCGGAGAACTTGGTCAATGCCATCAAAAACAACCACGAGGAAGTGTCACCCTCCACGGTTTTCGCCGTCGCGTGTATTTTGGAACAGGTTCCATACATCAACGGATCTCCACAAAACACTTTTGTTCCCGGTGCAATTGAATTGGCGGAGAAGAACAACAGTTTTATTGGCGGCGACGACTTCAAGAGTGGCCAGACCAAGGTCAAGTCTGTGTTGGCACAATTCCTTGTGGACGCGGGCATCAAGCCTCTTTCTATTGCGTCCTACAACCACTTGGGAAACAACGATGGTTTCAACTTGTCTGCACCCAAGCAGTTCCGGTCGAAGGAAATCTCCAAGCAATCTGTTGTGGACGACATGATCGAGTCGAACGAGATTTTGTACAACGAGGAGACTGGAAACAGCGTGGACCACTGTATTGTCATCAAGTACTTGCCTGCAGTGGGCGACTCCAAGGTGGCTATGGACGAGTACTACTCGGAGTTGATGTTGGGAGGACACAACAAGATCTCCATTCACAATGTATGCGAGGACTCGTTGTTGGCTACGCCTTTGATCATTGACTTGGTGGTGATGGCGGAATTCTTCCAGCGTGTGACATACAAAAAAGCCGGTGCCACCAAGTACGACGGGTTCTACTCTGTTTTGACATTGTTGAGTTACTGGTTGAAGGCTCCATTGTCGAAGCCCGGATTTAAGCCCATCAATGGGTTGAACAAGCAACGGTTGGCGATCGAGAACTTGTTGCGGTTGTTGGTGGGAATGCCTATCAACAACGAGTTGCGGTTCGAGGAGAAATTGGTTTAATATATATGTAATAACCATCATTGCCAATGCACCTCGTCACGACATTTATGTAGCCTCCCCCCATGATTGCGCGGCCCTACGGCTAAAAGCGGAGATGTTATCCCCGCACCCGCGCACGCTCACATGTACCGTGGTATGCGGTAATGCACGTGGGAGCCAAACCGCTGCGTCTGAAACCGCAAACCCTTCCCAATACAGGAATAGCTCCGGCCTCTCTTCCATGACGACATGCATTTTGTTGTTTTTGTCCTGTACACATGTCCAAATGTGCGACCCAACAAATGCACTTTTCATGTGGCCCGGGCCAAACATGCTGTTCCGTGGCTGCAAAACTTTCTCACGGCGGTATAAAACAGTGCGAGCGGGCCCAGGGGCAAATTTCTATCTGAGCGCATAAATCTTCGTCTAACCCGAAACCAACAATTGTTCTTTTAACCCCCAACCCCATACCTGTAGATTACGTGGAGTAGAATTGTCTCGACTCCGCAAACCATAACTAACCGTATCCATCCGAAAACAAACATACAAAGAAAAACGCAAGTGAAGCACTGGTGGAAGTTACGTGGTTTTCCTCTCTAATCCCGTTGGCGTGTGATCTTGCTACTCTTATCTGTGGTTGATTCACCCCTTGCGGAAAAAAAACCTTTGGCTTCCCAGCGCGCGACCAGCAAAAAAATTTGCCGCTGTGAGTCGGTATAAAAACTGCCACTACATTTAGTCCCCGCATCCGCACCGCTTCTTTGCTTCCACCACACGCACCACAATAAACAAAAATGACCCAGGTTACTGCTATTGTGGGCAAAGCCAAGCCCGGTGAAACTGCTCCCAGAAGAAGAACTGCTCAAAAAGATGCTGCATGGGTCAGACCCGCTGACAGCAATGCCAATGTGCTTCCTGAATACTTGGAAGAGTGTGTTACGAAGTACAGCTCCCGCAGATGTATGGGGTGGCGTGAATTGGTGGAGATCCACACCGAAACCAAGAAGGTCTCCAAGATCGTGGACGGTCAGGAGACTAAGGTCGACAAGGACTGGACCTACTATGAAATGTCCCCATACAAGTATCAAACCTATGCCGAGGTGTACGACACCATCAAAGAATATGCTCATGGTCTCGCCAAGATTGGCTTGACCCCTGGTACTGACAAGCTTCATATCTTTGCCTCCACTTCCCACAAGTGGATGAAGACGTTCTTGGCTGCTCAGCACCAGAACCTTACTGTGGTAACCGCTTATGACACTTTGGGTGAACAGGGCTTGACCCATTCTTTGGTATCCACTGAATCCCGTGCGGTCTTCACCGACAACTCCCTTCTCGGCGCCTTGTTGAAATCCTTGAAGCAGGCCACCCATGTCAAGTTCATTATCCATTCTGAACCAATTGATGAAAACGACAAAAGAGATAAGGGTAAGATTTACTCTTCGGCCGTGGAGGCTAAGAAGAAAATCTTGGAAATCCGCCCAGATATCAAGTTTTTCTCATACGAAGATGTTTTGGCCGAAGGGAAGGGCTCTGCCAATGTTCCTTTCAAGAACCTTCCTAAAGCCGAGGACATCTCTTGTATCATGTACACCTCGGGTTCTACTGGTGACCCCAAGGGTGTTGTATTGACCCAAGCGAACATTTTGGCGGGTATCTGTGGTCCTTCCACTAATGCCAGTAGGGATTTGGTCAAGCCTACTGATCGTATCATTGCGTTCTTGCCATTGGCACACATTTTCGAGATGGTTTTCGAGTTGCTTGCATTCTGGTGGGGTGGATGTCTTGGTTACGCCAATGTCAAGACCTTGACCGATGCCTCGTGCAGAAATTGTAACTCGGATTTGTCTGAATTCAAGCCTACCGTCATGGTCGGTGTCGCCACTGTTTGGGAGAATGTCAGAAAGGGAATTATTGGTAAGGTGAAGCAATTGCCATATGTTGTTCAAAAGATCTTCTGGGCTTCCTACAAGGCCAAGTCATCCATGCAACTGCTCCACATTCCTGGCTCTTCCATCTTTGACATTATTTTCAAGAGGGTTAAGGCTGCCACTGGTGGTCAATTGCGTATTGTCTTAAACGGTGGTTCTCCTGTCTCAAGAGACACTCAAGTCTTCATTTCCACTTTGCTCTGCCCAATGTTGATTGGTTACGGGTTGACTGAAACTTGTGCCAACACCTGTGTTCTTGAATTGAACCATTTCGAATACGGCGTGGTTGGAAGTTTGGTTGGTTCCATCACGTGTAAGTTGGTCGATGTTGCGGACGCGGGCTACTATGCTAAGAACAATCAGGGTGAGATTTTGTTGAAGGGCGCTCCTATCACCAAAGAATACTGGAAGAACGAAAAGGAGACTGCTGAAGCATTCACCGAAGATGGATGGTTCCAGACTGGTGACATTGGTGAGTGGACTTCTAACGGTCAATTGAAGATCATTGACCGGAAGAAGAATTTGGTGAAGACTGCCAACGGTGAGTACATTGCTTTGGAGAAGTTGGAATCCACATACAGATCGAACCCACTTGTGATGAACATCTGTGTGTATGCTGACCAGAGCAAGGTGAAGCCTATTGCCATGATTTTGCCAAACGAATCCCACGTCAAGTCCTTCCTTCTTGAGGAGCATCTTTGTACCGAGGAGGACTTGAAGCATAAGGAGATTAACATGTTCTACCATGAACCAAAGGTCGTTGCTGCGGTGAACAACTCCTTATTGGCGACAGGCCGGTCCCAAGGGTTGAAGGGGATCGAGCTCCTCCAGAACGTGGTGTTGATCGACGACGAGTGGACGCCCCAGAACGGGTTCGTGACGTCCGCTCAAAAGTTGCAGAGAAGAAAGATTTTGGAAGCGTACAAGAAGGATGTCGAAAAAGCGTATGCTTAGGCTTGGCAGTTTACTAATAGGGCATGCTGAAGGAGCATGCTGTATTAGATGTTTGTTTACGTACCGATAGAACGCGAAGGATTTTGGAGATGGTGTAGAATAGGAAGGCATGGACTTGTCGAGACGTAGAGATTGACATGTGGAGGGACCGACGATATAAGGAGGAAGGGCCCACAGTCTCTGTGAAAGGCGGTAGACCCATTTATGAGTCGGCGATGCTGATATGTCAGATCAACGGTCCAATGTGTGTGACTGTGGTACGGTACAAATTAACAACAGATGATTCGTATATTAACAATTAGCCTTTCGTACTGTGACAGATCAACAATGGAAACCGAAGGCTGAATCAACAAAGACTAACATCGGTATTGCAGGCGATCGAGTGGAGATTAACCGGCTGTGTTGATCAAACCGACTAGGGGATTTTGTAGTATAATAGATGGATGTTTAGCAGAGTAAGCGTAGACTGACTAATGTAGACTAATGTAGACTGGCTAATGTAGACTGAGTGAATGTAGAGTATCATCTCACTAAGAAGGGAAATCTTAACAAAGAAAGTTGCACCATTAATGGAGAATCAATCTCTTATAGGTGAATTCCATAGAGAAACCAGCGTAAGTGAGTTCAGCCCATCAAATAAATGTAGACTGGGTAAATGTAGACTGAATAAATGTAGACTGAATAAATATTAATAATTGTAGACACACTAAGCGTAGGATAAATAAATGTAAGCACGCTAAGCGTAGATTAAGCGTAGACTGACCCATGTAGGCTGAGTAAATGTAGAATGACTAGCGGTAGAATACTAAGGGCAGAATGACTAAGGGTAGACTAGCTGACTAAGGGTAGACTAGCTGATTAAGCGTAGACTGATTAATTGTAGACTTAATAAGGGTGGACAGACTAACGGTAGAGTAGAGGGACTAGCGGTAGACAGATGGTAGCCAGACTAACCGTAGACAGCCTAAAGCAGAATAACACATTCAACCGTAGATCCACGTCCACGCAATCAAGTCTCAGCCTCATCCCGCCAAACAACTTAAGCCTTGCAAGATCACCCTCGTACAGCCCATTCACAGCCACCCTCAGCACCCACTCGTCAGCACGCTCATCCACCGTACACCCCGCGGAACACGGCCCGGATCGCCCTCATGTCCATGTTCTCCGCCAAGCACAACTGCAAAAGGAGCCTCGTCTTCTGTGGGTTCAAGTAGCCGCCCGCAACCAAGTGGCTGTTGCCTGTTTTGGGCATCAGGCCCCGCGGAACCATGCCGTCCATCGAGCGCTTGGAATACACCACCGGAATGTGGTGCTGGTCCGCGAGCTGGCCCAACATGGTGCTGGTTTGCGTTCTGAGAGAGCCGGCGCCCATGGTGGCCATGACAATGCCGCGCACCCGGAGAGACTCCACCGCAAGGCGGATCACTTCGTCGCAGAAGCCCTGGTGGGCGTAAAACACCAACACCGGGGGCAATTCCGCCAAGCCGCGCGGCACAGCAAACACGCGGCGCCCCGTGGGCCGCAGCGGCGGGAAGTAGTAGTGCACCTCGCCGTTGACGAAGTTGCCCAAGTACCCGTGACCCAACAGCTTGAACGTGTCCAACAGATTGGCGTCGGTCTTGGAGATGTAGTAGCCCAGGCCGATCTTGTCGTTCAACGTCACCAACACGCCTCTGTCGCGGCTCTGGGGATCGGCGGCCACCACGCACGCCTGGTAGAGGTTGGATGGCCCGTCGGCCAGCACCGAGGTCAGCGGGCGCATGCTTCCGCACATCACCACCGGAACCGCGCAGTCGACGGTGGAGTCGAGGAAAAACGCGGTTTCCTCGCACGTGTCGGTGCCGTGGGTGATGACCACGCCGTCGTACTCGGCCACGGCCTCCTGCACCTTTTCGTGGAGCATCATGAGCTCGCGGTCCGAGATTTCCTTGGAGTCCAAGTTGAACACCTGCTCAAACTGCAACTCGCACGTGTGCGACAAGTCCGGGATGGCGGAGATCAAGTCCTCGATGGTCAAGTCCACGTGGTAGCCTGCGGTCTGGAACGCGGTCGACCCTTTGGCGGCAATGGTACCGCCGGTGCCCAAAACCTTGATCACCGGAAGTTTGATGGACGACGCCGAAGCCACCGACTCCACGGTGGAGACGGAGTTGGTGCGGTACTTGACCTTGAACACCGGCTGGCTGTGGGAATGGTCTTCGTGGATCTGGACGTCGGAGGGCATGGTAGTAGTACTAGTAGTAAAAGCAGTACTAGTAGTAGAAGTAGAACTAGTGGAAGTAGTACTAGTATTAGTAGTGCAGTAGTAGTGCAGTAGTAGCGCAGTAGTATTAGTGTAGCTTAGTCGTAGCGGAATCCGGTGCCGCTGGGTGTTCGTTCGCTTGCTTCTCCAGTGTCTGGATCTCGTCCGATTCTGGTCCAGCTGAGTTCTATACCCGGAGTTAGAAACTATATAGCGGCGCGGTTTCGCACTCGATGCGATGCACGGCGTTTGGGCTGCGTCATTGCGGCAACCGAGGGGAACACGGGAGGAGGTACGGGTTTGGTTCCTTCTGCGCCCGGAGCTTACGGTTTTGCTAAGCTCGGATGTCGCCGGGGGTGTTTGTGGTTTCTCGTGGCGCTCGGGTCTGCGCAACACCGCATTGTCTGGCGATTTGCAGTTTGACGTTGCAAGTTTTCCTAGTGTGCAGGTCCTCTCCGGCGGCGCTAGGGCTGGTTGCGGGAGTTCCGGAGCCCGTTCTCCTCTCTGCTTTGGGCTAAAGTGGGGAATCTCCAACCGTAAGAGAGACGAAGATCGAAATCTACATGCGCACAAACCCAAACTGGGTGTCATTGGAATGTCATCGGAACTTGTGCAGGTGCACGGTTTCTTGTGGTGGATGCAGGCACTCGATTTCAAAAATCCGGATCGTGGAGTCAATGGAGAATCGGTAGATACTGTAGGCGGAATCTTTGTGTCTTTGTGTAGTCTTTGTGTAATCTTCGTACAATCTTTGTGTAATTTTTCTGTAGTGTTAATAACCTGGTCTGGAGCAATCCAGAGATTGAGAGCTCGAAAATGGTGAACCAGAAGCTCGGAATTCTGCTATAAGATCCCGGGCTTGTAACTGCTCCCTTTCTCCGCAATATTCGGCGTTTCTCCTTCCCCACAAACCTTTTGTTTTCAACACGGAATTACGCCCGGCACTTATTCCTATTTCGAGTCAGACTCTTGGGTCTTTCAGTTGTTCCCGTAAATTGCACGTTAGACCACAATGTCGCGCCTGGTCTCGTGCCTTCTTGTTTCCGATATTTGTATGGTTCACAAAATCTACAATCTACGTGCTAAAAATAAAGGATTGCATCTGCAATCTACGTGCTAAGTATAAAAAATCAATATAAAATATATACGAAAAAAAAAAAAAATCGCAGACGTCAATTCATCATGCGGAGAATGAAAATTGAACGGCCGTCTGACAACGAGGTCCGTCCACCAAAATTTTCATCAAGTTCATTCACATAATGGCTGTTTCTTTAAACAAAGGTCGAGGTATTTTGCTGCGTGCTTCATACTTCTCTGTATATCTTTCAAGGGCATCATACATGTAGCGTCTTTAATTCTGGCGGACAACGTCTCGTTGGCAAGTGGTCTTTCCCGTTTTAAATTACTACGGATCATCTGCCACATTTGATCAATCGGATTGAGTTCAGGTGAATCTGGAGGCAAGAAAAGGCACCTGTAATTACGAGCTGCAATCAAGTTGACAAAAGCTTCATTTTTGTAAATACTGGCAATATCTATCACTAAGTAGACATTGCAGAATGTTGAATATTTGTCCATCTCATTTATCACATCTATAATGAATTCCCTGTAGTGACACTCAAGCATCCTCTTTTTCTTTTTTCTTGGGACCATCGGCTTCTGCATAGTCAAAACAACTGGACCCTCGTAGCTAAGAGCACCCAAGAGTCCGATTTTCCGTTTTTGTCGTCAGAGATTTCAGGACCAGAGCATCCCTTTGGTTTATGTCGATTTGCAATACAATCTCACTAATAAATACGCAGTTTTTGCAGTAGTCAATATCAAATTTCAGAACATGTTTAGCAAACGTAAAACGACGAGCAATATTCTCGGGAGAATTTTTGGCAAGCGTCTCAACTGGAGCAATTCGTAAGAAAAGGCACATTGTTCTCGAATAAATGTTTGTAAAGCTGATTTTCCAACTTTCAAGTCCACAAACTCATTGGCAAGAGCATCCATCAAAGCATCCAACCTTGCAGGATTTTCTTCCACGAAACAAGAGATAAAGTCTCTCTCTTTATCTCCAAGGACCAGAGATGGATTTTCTTTCTTGGGCCTGGAAATCACTTCACTGGTAGACTTCCTAAATTTCCTAACCCATTTTCGAGCAGAATATGGCTGAATACCTAATTTACGAGCGTTGCTCGATACAGAATCGGCAGGCCGATCAAACCAAAAAGAGAAAAAGATTTCCTTTTCTTGCTGAGTTTAAGTCCTATATGTTTTTTTCTTTATTCCGTATGTTGGGCTTTCTTTTCGTTTTCTACCGTGTATGTCTGTGTCCGACTCAGGTTACAAGGAGGCGTAGAACTGGCTATAGAATCATTCCGTTTAGCAAAATACGGCTTTTTGACATGAGTAGAAAGATTATGCGGCAAATCATCCGCTTCCGCGTCTTCTGAGACTGGTTTTACCATCTCCTTAGAAGTCTTTTCTTTCTTAAAAGTAGAGGAAATCATAGGAAGCATGAAAGATATACAATTATTACAAAGGGGTATTGTTATATATCCAGCCTGCGCATTTTCCACTGATACAATATTCCCCTCAGGCGGAATGTTTCCATTATCGTGAATACTCGAATCAGATATAGTCGGGGACTAATTGACTGTTCGTCGGACGGAGTTTATTCGCAATGCGCCTTGGTGGGTTTGAGAAGGCGAGCTTTGTATCTTAGAAGTTGAAGGCTATTTTTTCCAGAGATAATTGCATCCATTGAGTGGACCGAATGCGCAGATTTACGAATTTTCTGTGCGATCAAGCGAACTCGAGCTGAATCGGTGGCGAATTTGGACTAAAGATGAGATTTGCATCTTATGGCCCAGAAATCCGGATGTGACGAGTGCGACTTTCGTGAGAGCTCAGTTCCCGCAGTTTAATGTGATCCGACATGGAGCGCGCACCCACGCACATACGACATTCCATCACTGCTCTCGCTAACCTACCATGGTCCGTTTTTCTCTTCTAGCATTCATTGCGGCCGTCCAGGCGGCATCGCTTGAAATATTTGCAACCAACGTCCATACTGGCGACCGAAGTGATCTCGGGGTTCTCTCCTTTTCTCCAGAAAGTGCCAACTTCTCTGTGCGTGCGACATTGGCCGCAGGCGACTACTGTTTGGGAACGGATGTCGCTGAGTGCTTTTCCTATTCCGAGGTTAAGGAAGGTCTCTCCGGTGAGTTTGTTGTCTACATGGATGGACCGGAAGTCGAAAACTTGGCGTTTGTTGCCGGCACAAACGGCCTTTCGCTGCGGGTGGAACATGTGGCCGCAGCTCCAGTGCCTAACTTGCAGCCTCCCCAAGAGGAAGTGAAGCAGAACATGGTGAAGCAGAAAGTCATGAAGAAGAAAACCGTGAAAACTGATGATGGCGAGACGGTGGAGGTGGAAGAAGAAGTGGAAGAAGAAGTGGTGGACAACCGTTCATGGGTCCAGAGAAACTGGATGTATATTGTGCCTCCTTTGGTGTTATTGCTTTTAATTCCCGATCAGGAGGGCGAGAAGAAGGAATAAGTGCTCGGAAAATAGACATTGAAGCGTTTCAGCAGGTTGAACCTGCCTGTGCTTGCAAGAGAATAGAGGGGAAGCGGAATTGCAGGATTATGGAAGACAAGAAAGGCCCAGGAAGGACAGTTCTGGGATTTGAGTCATTTCGGAGACAGGATGCAGCCGTGAGACGTCAAGATCTTCCAGATTGAATATAGTACATGTCCAGACGGAACGATAGACAGACGGAACTCGATGCAGATATAATGGTGAATTACGAGTCGGCGGGGCAATGCTCTGGAACGGAGACTAGGTAAGACCAGATTTAGCTTTCTTGTGCCGTGTGAGTTTCTCGGTTAGCGACACTTTTGTTCCGAACAAGATGATAAGGATGAATATGATGATCAGCCTTCACGAAAGAACAATCTATCTCTAAGAAGCTAACCAGCCACGAACACTTGTGCGTTGGTAGAAGCGTAGTGAGCCTGTAGTATCCGGATGCCAAACATCGGTCATTTAGTGACAATTGAGCACGATTGGCACAACTGGCCCGGCGGAGAGCCTTTCAATGCATCTACGGTTTCGGTACGACGGTGGGCGACCTGCAGTAGTGACGGTGGTGTTCTCGGTATGTGGAGGCACCATCAACAACAGTAACGGCCACAACAGCAAAGGCCACAACAGTAACGGCCACAACAGTAGCAGCAACAGCTACAGCAACAACAACAGCTACAACAACAACAGCAACAACAACAGCAACAGTGGAGCCACTCCCGTCCCGCAAACAGTAACGGCCGGCAACACCTTTCGTCGCACTTTCGCGCTCCAGCTATTCACCCACGCCTACACTCCACCACACACTCCACCACTCCACTCCACTCCACTCACAAAACCACGCCGCCGCCGCCCGCTCCCTCAACCCCCGACACACCCTCGCCCAGCTCCCACCGCTCTCCCCGTCTCCCACCGCCCACCACCAAAGCCCCACACTGTGTCGTGTTACCTGCAGGCAGCGAATCAGAGGGCTATTATTCGCATTTACTAACTACCAGGCCAATCGCAGAATTTTCGTTGCGCACCTTCTTCAAACCCCATTCCACGCCCTTCTTTTCACCGTGGACCATATATTCTTTGTGCAATTGCAATGTTGGCCAGATCATTGCGAGCATCCAGACATTTTGCCTCGTCCGCCAAGCGCTTGGCCGAGGTGCAAGTTACCGTGGACGGCACCACCGTTCTGATTGAAGCCGGCGCATCCATCATCCAGGCGGCAGAGAAGGCCGGCGTGGTGATCCCGCGCTACTGCTACCACGAGAAGTTGGCGATCGCGGGCAACTGCAGAATGTGCCTCGTGGACGTGGAGAGAATGCCCAAGTTGATTGCGTCGTGTGCCATGCCGGTGCAAAACGGCATGGTGGTGCACACCGACAGCGAGCGGGTGCACAAGGCGCGCGAGGGCGTGACCGAGCTCCTCTTGGAAAACCACCCGTTGGACTGCCCCGTGTGCGACCAGGGTGGCGAGTGTGACTTGCAGGAGCAGCTGAACCGGTACGGCAGCGACCGCGGCCGGTTTGCCGAGGTGATGGGCAAGCGCGCGGTGGAGAACAAGGCCATCGGGCCGTTGGTCAAGACGCTGATGAACCGGTGTATCCACTGCACGCGCTGTGTGCGGTTCATGAACGACGTGGCGGGCGCGCCGGAGTTGGGCACCGCCGGCAGAGGCAACGACATGCAGATTGGCACCTACGTGGAGCGCAACATCAACTCGGAGATGTCGGGCAACATCATTGACTTGTGTCCGGTGGGTGCGTTGACGCTGAAGCCGTACGCGTTCCGCGCGCGGCCGTGGGAGTTGAAGCGCACCGAGACCATCGACGTGATGGACGCGGTGGGCAGTAGCGTGCGCGTGGACGCGCGCGGCATCGAGGTGATGCGCGTGATGCCGCGGTTGAACGACGAGGTCAACGAGGAGTGGATCTCGGACAAGACGCGGTTTGCGTGCGACGGGTTGAAGACCCAGCGGTTGACGACGCCCATGGTGAGAAACGGCGACCGCTTCGAGACCGCCACGTGGGACGACGCGTTGGCCACCGTGGCCGGTGCGTACGCCAAGCTCGCGCCCCAGGGCAACGAGTTCAAGGCCGTGGCCGGCGCGTTGGCCGATGCCGAGGCCATGGTGGCGCTCAAGGACTTGGCCAACATGTTGGGCTCGGAAAACACCACCACCGACGTGGCCCAGGCCACCGCGGCCCACGGCGTGGACGTGCGCTCCAACTACATCTTCAACTCCGCCATCGACGGCATCGAGGACGCGGACCACATCTTGCTTGTGGGCACCAACCCCAGACACGAGGCCGCGGTGTTGAACGCGCGCATCAGAAAGGTGTGGTTGCGCCTGGACTTGGAGATTGCGCACGTGGGCCAGTCGTTCGACTCCACCTTCGACATGACGCCGTTGGGCGTGTCGGCCGCGGACTTGGACAAGGCGTTGGCCGGCGCCTACGGCAAGAAGTTGGCCGCGGCCAAGAACCCGTTGATCATTGTGGGTTCCGGCGTGGCGGCGTCGGCGGACGCGGCTGCGGTGTACAAGACCGTGGCCGACTTTGCCGCCAAGAACGCCAACTTCAACACCGGCTCCTGGAACGGTGTCAACGTGTTGCACCGCGAGGCGTCGCGCGTGGCGGCGTTGGACCTCGGGTTCCAGAACTTGGCCGGCGCCGACGCCACCCCCGCCAAGTTCGTGTACCTTTTGGGCGCGGACGAGGTGTCGGGCGCGGACATCCCCAAGGATGCGTTTGTGGTGTACCAGGGCCACCACGGTGACGTGGGCGCGTCGTATGCCGACGTGATCTTGCCCGGCTGCGCCTACACGGAAAAGTCCGCCACATACGTCAACACCGAGGGCAGAACACAGGTGACCAGAGCCGCCACCAACGCCCCGGGCGCGGCGCGTGAGGACTGGAAGATCCTTAGAGCCTTGTCCGAGTACTTGGGCGCGCCTTTGCCTTACGACGACTTGTACGCCGTCAGAGACAGATTGGGCGACATCGCGCCCCACTTTGTCAGACACGACGTGATCGAGCCCGTGTCGCAAGACATTGTCTCCGTGGGTCTCAAGGACATTGTCGGTAGACATCACACTGTCCGCGCGGGCACCACGGCATTGAAGAACCCGATCGACAACTTCTACTTCACAGACGTGATCTCGCGTTCTTCGCCCACCATGGCCAAGTGTGTGGCGTCGTTCGGTGCCAAGGTCGACAAGATCTCCGACCCCAAGCCCGACGTCAACTTTTAGGTTGACCCTGTTTTGCATTGGGATAGTCCCACCGAGGCCCGCGGGGTCGATAAATTATTGTTGCTAGCATATAAAAGTTACTTTGTAGCGGCTGTAGAACCTGCGCAGTGGTGTATCTCGCCATTGCTGGTTGCTAGATCAACTACACGATTATCATGAGTTTGTGTAGGTGTTTTGTGTAGGTGGTGATTGTTAGTGGACGGGGTATAACGTAGGGAAGTTTAATGGGTATTACGGAAGCAAATTGTGCTATATGAGATCTGACTTTCGACAGAGAAGAAGTCTGTTATGTATTGGTAGTTACCGATTGTGGTTTTCTCTTGGACCAAAGATATGTGTCGGCAGCTAATACTAATTTGTGTCGATAGAATGTGAGTGCTTACGGCGCTATCAAAAGGCTTCGGTAGATAATATCCCTCAGCTTCGGTAGATAAGATCCCTGAGTTCTGTAGATAAGATCCTTAGCTTCTGTAGATCTGGTTTAGTGGCAACGCTATTGGCTAGATACGGAGTTAGGTTATGAGTAGATTGGCCTGATAAGGCTGATAAAGGTTGATAAAGAGTGCAGGATCTGGTGATAAGGCGTTGGCTTTGCGGCGCTGGAAGATTCCGCAACAACTAGGCTGATACGATGTTATCTGGGGCTCTGGCTGTTTCGACGAAGTACAATTCGTTGTGTACTAGATTCTTGTATACCGTATCTATGTATATTGTATCTTTGAATACTGTACTTGTATACTGTGTCTGTATACTGTATCTTTGTAGACTGTATCTTCCTACTGTATCTTCCTACTGTATCTTGGTATAGTGTATCTTTGTACTTGTCTTCGTACACTTGTCTATGTACACTGCACGAATCTTTGTAACGATTCACGATTTCGCTCTACAGATGCCAAGCAGATTTGTGTACTGATACCCATCTTCCATTGGGTCTGATTAGGCCCCTGAGAAGTCCGGGCCCGATTGCTAGATACCGACTCAGAATTGATTGTGTGGGGCAATTCACTCTCAGAATAGATGAAACCGACTAAGAGTGATGGAGCCGGTTTAGACCGCCGGCGTGATTGACTGATTGATAGCATCTATACTGGGCAATCAGGGCATCACGCCAATGTTCGTAACCGTGCTCAGCCGTGGGTGCAATACGAGAAAACCAAGTGGCAGTGCTCGAACGCAAAGCGGGGGCAGTAGACACCGTGATTCAGAGGCAGTAGACAAGGGTGGGGATCGGGCTGTGGCGCTGTACGGTCCTTCTCGGAGAGAACGTGTCCGCAGAGCCGAAGGTGCACAGCCTTATTCCAGAGTTCACCAATAATTATCAAGCGGATTGGCGGGATATTGTTGGTGGTCAAAAAGCTGTAGATAGGTATTTGGGATTCCTTTGGGTGTATTCAGTTTGAGGGTAGTAGTTAGACTGTGGGCCCGATCAACCACCCACCAACAACCACCCAAACCACCACCAACCACCCAAACCACCACCAAAAAAAAACCGAACATCAAAGTCAACTCCATCCACTCTACTCCATCCACTTCACTCCATCGACTCCATCCCATCCACTCCATCCACTCCATCCCATCCACCCACCCTTCGGCAGAGGCCGAGGTCTGCAGACAACAAAGAACCACATCCTCTTCATGGCCGACGCCACGGAATTCGTGTCCAAGTACAAGGTGGCCAAGGCGTGTGCGCGGTGCCACCGCCTCAAGAGCAAGTGCATCTACGAGGACCCCACCTACACCTCGTGCAAGCGGTGCTTTGAAATGGGCATCAAGTGTTCGCCCAACGAGGATCCCACCGCGGAACACGCGCGGCGGCGCACCCTCTCGCGGTCGGCGGCGCAGGTGGCGGCCAAGATCGACCGGATGGTGCAGGCGCTCGAGACGGAGGTGGCGGCGGCGGGGCGGGTGGCGCCTGCGGTGGTGGAGCGCCAGAGCATGCGGATGCGGCGTGTGGTGCAGAGGCTTGAGGCGGCGCGGGACGAGAGCAGCGGCGACGCCACAGGCGCTGGAAGCTCCGGTGCTGAAGGCTCTGCTGTTTTTGCTGGTACTGGTAACTCCACAGGTTTTGCTGGTACCGGTAACTCTAATGGGACCGGTAGCTCTACTGGTCTTGCTGGTACTGGTAGCTCTACTGATTTTGCTGGTACTGGTAACTCTGATTTTGCTGCTACCGGTAACTCTACTGGTTTTTCTGGTACTGGTAGCTCTACTGATTTTGCTGGTACTGGTAACTCTGATTTTGCTGCTACCGGTAACTCTACTGGTTTTTCTGGTACTGGTAGCTCTACTGATTTTGCTGGTACTGGTAACTCTGATTTTGCTGCTACCGGTAACTCTACTGATTTTGCTGCTGCTGGTAACTCTACTGGTACCGGTAACTCCACAGGCTTTTCTGCTACCGGTAACTCCACAGGCTTTTCGGGCATGGGTGAGTCTGCTGGTTTTTCTGAACCTCCTGGTTTTGTCGAGCCCAGTTTTGCTGGCGCTGGTGACTCCACAGGCTCTGCCCCCTCCTCCTCCCCGCCCGAGCCCCCCAACTTGGCCCACCACCTCATCTACGTCCGCGCCATCCTCTCCGAAGATGAGGCCCGCCGCCGCCTCGCCTACTTCCGCTCCCACATGTACCCCTGCTACCCCATCGTGGCGCTCCCCGACTCGTTCGACGAAATGCTCCACTCCACCCCGGTGCTCCTCCTCACGTGCATCTACGCCACCACCATCGCCGACCACCGCCTCTCCGCGCCGGGCGCGCTGAACACCGCCCTCAACGCCGCCCTCGACCGCCACATCTCCCGCGTGCTCACCTCGGACCTCTACATCAACGCCCGCGGCTTCTCGCTCGCCATGATCCACACCTGCATCATCCTCGCCCTCTGGCGCGAGCCCCCGGGCGCCGTGGACCACTACAAGGCCCAGATGGACTTGGTGGCGTCCTTGAGCGTCTCGTTGTGCATGGACGTGGGCAACGTGGCCCTGTTGCGCCCGGACCACGCCGCCTCCGCGCGCGACCGCGACAACCTCCGCGCCTTCTTGAGCGTCTACTGCTCGTGCGGCCTGCTCGGCTTCCTGCTCCCGCGCTTCCGCTTGGTGCTGTGGTCGTGGCGCCACAAGTTGGCCGCCCACCGCCTCCTGCTGCCCCGCCACCACGTGCCATCCGCCGACGACGTGTTCCTCTGCCGCTACTCGCGCTTCATCTGCGTGTCCCAGCAGCTCCACTCGTTTCTCCTCGACCACGGCGTGCACACCCAGATCCTCCGCTCCGTGGACCCGGACGAGCACGCGGCCTACATGCGCCGCCTTGCGCCCGACATGCTGCCGCGCTCCGCCATAGCCGCGGTGGGCTCGGTGCTCCACGAGCACGAGGCCATCTTGGCCGCGGCTCTTGCCGACGCCGGCTGTGCTGACGACTCCCTCGAGCCCGTGGCCGAGGCTCCCAAGGGCAAGTACGTGTTGCTCTTCACCTACTACCAGGTGTTGATGGTGGCGCACGACAACCTCGTGAGCTGGGGCTTTGCGCTCTTGACGCGCCCGGAGGGCTCTGGCGCGGACTCTGTCCCCGAGGGCTCTGGCGCGGACTCTATCCCCGAGGGCTCTGGCACCGCCTCTGTTCCCGAGAGTTCTGTCCCAGGTTCTCTCCCTGGGGGCTCTGTCCCAGGCTCTCTCCCCAGAAACTCTCTCCCCGAGCGCTCTTCGCACCTCTCTGCTCCGCGCTTCTCTGTTCCGCAGCACTCGGTGGCTCATCTTTCTGGCGCTGTCCCCTCCACCGCCCCCTCCGCGTCCGTCACGCCCCAGCTTCTCATTCCCTACATCAACCGCTTCGCCGTGCTCGCGCAGAAACTCTTGCACCTCTTTGTCGCCATCAACGCCTCCAACTCCGTCGACTACCCCACCTTCTTCATGTACCGTGCGCTCCACGCGCTCGTGTGTCTCATCCGCATCCAGATCCTCCTCAAGTCGGATTTCTTCGCCGCCGCAGACTCCGTCGACCCTGTGCACGGCCTGTTGCAGCTGTTGCACTCCCAGGTGGTGCAAATCGTGCAGCGAGACCGCCTGCTGATGGTGTTCCAGCGCGTGGCGCCGGTGTTGGACCGCATCAGCCGCTGGGTCAACATTGTATGCGACCACCGCAAGTTCAGAGACATCAACATCGACTTCATCGGCTTCACCGACATGAGCAAGGGCCTTGAGATCGAGAAGTTGGCTGAGCCGCAAAGAAAACGCGCTAAGCTCCACTGCCAAAACTCCGCCGAAGACGACAAGTTGCTTGCGCCCTCCGCGCCGTTTCCTGAGCCTCGCGTTTCCGCAGACTTTCTCGAGATGTTTGGCCACATCGACTTCTCCATTCAGGAGATATTCAAGGAGTTGGACGAAGACGTGGTGCGCTACTTGAATCCGTTTGACACCAATGACGGCAACGCGTTCTCCTTGTTCAACTAGGCTGGTCTGGAACGCTCCTCTATCTATTTACTTCGCGCGGCTCGTCCGCTTCCCTGGCCCACGGCGACACTAGACTATTTATTCTATGTATTATTAATTCAAAACTTAAAGTCCTGTTCCGCCTCACGCGGTGCTTTTTTCTCCTTCTCTTCTTGCGTTCCGGCTGCGCTTTTTTCTGAAATCTCGTACGTTTGAGAGAGCGCTGCACCTGTGGCACTCTTCTCCTTTAGAACGGTGTAGAGCGCTCCATTGGAGCTTTCTGTAGGGCGAGCTTCGCTGGTTTTGATCCGGCTGTACTCGGTGATGTTCACTTTCGCCGGCTCGTCATCTGGCTCTTTCTGCGTTTTCTTGGTTTCCTCTTGTCCTGATGCTTCGTCCTCCACTTCCTCGTCCTGCTCCTCTTCGTCGTCTTCCTCTTCCTCTTCGTCTTCTTCCTCTTCGTCTTCTTCATCTTCTTCCTCGTCTCCCTCTTCTAGGGCACCCCAGACTGAACCCATCTCGTACGATGCCTCGCCACTCAACATATAGCCCAGGTTCTTATACTCCACATCCACTCCGGGGATAATACAATCCTCGTATGCTGGCGGTTTTCCGAGCTCGTTCATCAAGGTGATCCAAGGAGGAGGAGTTTTCTCGTCCTCCGAGATTCCCACTGCTGCTCGAAGCGCACGCGAGATCTTTCCTGGCTTTACATGTGCCACCAGCTCGCGGTTGACGTCATTCTTCTCACGGCCCTCGTAGTACAACTCGCCAAACCCAAGCACGCGCGGTTTTGTCTGGAACCGAAAGAATGCATCGTGAAGCTTCTGATAATCGATGTCAAGCTTGCCCATTTTCGGCTGCACCCGGTCCCGCTGCAGTTTCTTAAGTGATTCAAGGTCATGGTTACGCATCTCGGCAATGCCCGTGTCTTCGATGAACTTAGGAAGTTTGAACGGAGGACGCTCCACTCCTCGCTTAGACGATAGATAATCTTTCTTCTGTTGCCAGTGGGGAGGCACTTCCACGGCGTTCGGCATCGTTTTGAGTGCCACTGCCATATATGGATCTGGAGCGTCCACATCGTACCATTCTACTGCCAGCGGCCGAGTGGTGGAAGCCTTGAGGTCGGCTATTGGAATGCGATAGAGTTTTCGAAGTTGTCTCTTTGATAGTTGCTTCTTGTCGTTGGTTTCGGTGCCAGAGTCGGAGTCGGAATCGGTTTCTGATTGAGAGTCCGAGTTCTCGGCCTCTGTCTGGGATGGTCGAGTTGGAGTGGGTTCTTCGCCAGAAAATTTTTGGAAAACAGCCGCAAATTGGTCAATGAGAGATTGAGGTTGTGCATGATCGGAGGGGTTGGAGTCGGCTTCTGCCAATTCCTTTGGTTCAGCCGACTCTTTTGGTTCGGTGGATTCACTCGATGCAGCTAACTCTTTTGGTTCGGCGACTTTTGGTTCGTTGATTTCATTTGACTCGGTGACTTCTTTTGGTCCAGTTACTTCTTTCGGTTCAACGGCCTCTTTTGGTTCAGTGGCCTCTTTTGGTTCAGCGGCCTCTTTTGGTCCAGTGGCCTCTTTCGGTTCAACGGCTTCTTTTGGTTCAACAGCTTCTTTATCGGTGGTTGGAGGCTCTCTTGACGGGTCCAATCCTTCCGGGCCCTTGTCCTCAGTTCGCAAATCTGAATTCGAAGCCTCTAGCTTTCGTAGCTTGGCTTTTTCTCTTCTAATCTGGTTTTTGCTTCGTTTGGGTGCCATAGTGGTGTTGAGATGACTTCGCACTTTGCTTGTACTGATAGCGCAAGGTGAGTCCGGCAGAAACAGGAACACGGTCATCTCAAGAATTGGCCGGACTAGGTTTTAGCGACGAATACGACGTTGTGGGAGATGCCGATTCTGTGTTTGGGGCTTAATTTTCGTCTATTTGATGAAGTCTCTATTTTTTAGCTTCTTTTCTTTTCTCTCGACAATTGCCATTTTAACAGAAACTTGCAAACTACTCCCACTATACACACGCACTTGGCACCAAGCACAACTACGCTCAACACCAAACACAGTGTATAAAATCGAAAACGGTATTATATAAAACCATATTCCATTCAAGTGCACTATATAGCCCGCTCATGCCGCTGACCCACGACAAGGGCGATTCCACTATAACCAGACCCCATACTTGTCTATAATCGTGAAGCATCTCTACAGTTGAGCCGGAAACTCAAACTGACTCCACCATTCTGACACAACTGGCCCACAGCTGGCCCACAGCCGGCTCACAACTGTTCTCGGAGTTTCTGGAGCTTTCCTGCCAAAGCATCGAGCTTGGAGTCCAACTCGGCATCGTCCTTCTCCAACTGCTCCACAAGCGTCTTGAGTTTGTGTTCGATTTCCGCCACAACGTCGAGAGTCGACCTGTCGGAGGCTTTTCCGGGCGACTCTGCCAGCGCATCGAAGTACTGGCCCTCGGTGAGTGCCGGGGTGCTGAGGCCGTTTATTTTTGTTTCTGCCATTGTGGAGTAGAGAGAGATAGAGTGGAGAGTGTGCAGTTTGCGCACTCGTTCCACCTGGTCAGAAACCGGTGAGCAAGACCAAAGCGAACTACGCGAGGCAACAAAGCAGGAAGTCGATTGCAGGACAGACCACTGTGATACATAGTCAGTTGTGAATTGAAGAGCTTGCAATTGAGGAAATCTACTAGTACTGTCCACTAGCCCACTCACTAGTACTACTCAGCACCACTGTACTAGTTCCACTCACTAGTGCTACTCAACACTGTACTAGTCCACTAGTACTACTATTTACTAGTACTACCGTCTACCAGTCCCACTCACTAGTACTATCCACTAGTACTACTATCTACTACTATCCACTAGTACTACTATCTACTATCTACTAGTACTCAGCACTACCGTCCACTAGT
Source organism: Clavispora phyllophila (assembly GCA_030674715.1). Lineage (NCBI taxonomy): Eukaryota > Fungi > Ascomycota > Pichiomycetes > Serinales > Metschnikowiaceae > Clavispora > Clavispora phyllophila. The sequence continues at coordinate 175,440 of JAKUAN010000019.1, forward strand.
CACGACTCACTAGTCAGCATACCAGTGCTACCGTCCACTAGCCAGTACTAGTCACCACTACTATCTAGTACTCAGCACCACTGTCTACTGGTCCACTCACTAGTGCTATCTAGTACTCAGCACCACTTTCCCACTACCTACCCACCATGCGCCTTCTTCCCCTACTAGCACTTCCCATGGCCGTGCTCGGCGACAGCCACAGCTACGTCAAGCTCTACGAGTCGTTCATGCCACGCCAAGTGGCCGCGGCGCTTCTCGCAGCGCCGCCAGACCAGTCGCAGTACCAGCCGCTCTACATCCACGGCGCCAACTCCACCGCCGAGTACATCTGCGCCGTGCCCCCCAAAATGCCCGCAGCAGAACCCGCGGCCGCGCCGCAGAACGACGCCGAGCTCTTGGACCGTGCCTCCGCCTTGATCCACGCCGACCTCGCCGCGTGGCCGTGTATCTGGGCCTACGACCTCAAAGGATCGTACTGGACGTATGCGTTCTGCGGTGGCGACAAGATCATCCAGTACCACGAGGGAGCGCCGGCGGCGGAGCGGCCACAGACGCACCGGCCGGAAAACCCCAGCGCGGTGTTTGTGTTGGGCCGGTTCACACCCGCGTCCTCAGCCAAGCTTCTGTTCGCCAACCAGGCGTCCGCGGCGCAGTTGGCGCGCTACTTCCGCGACGCCCCCCGCGAGTACCGCCTCGTGCAGATCAAGAACACGCCCTTCAGCCACGAGCCGGCGCAGAACGTGGTGGTGCAGATGGTCACCGACGGCCTGGTGTGCGACATGACCCGCCAGCCGCGCACGGTGGAGGTGGTATACCAGTGCCACACGACCGCGGCGGCGGTGCCTCGCATCCTCTCGGCGGAGGAGGTGCGCACCTGTCACTACCGCATGAATGTGCACATGCCCAGCCTCTGCCACGACGAGGCGTTTGTGCCCCACAAGCGCGTGCGCGACTCGCTGGCGGCGGTGCGGTGCCAGCGCGTGGGTGAAGGCGACGGCGACGGCGACCCGCCCGTGTTCTCGTTCCTCCACTACCTCTCTCGCTCGGTGTTGCGCGCCGGGGCGCTCCAGGGCGGGTTCCCGGTGCGCGCAGACAACCACGTGTCGCTTTCCGACTACGACCTCGAGCCGGTGCTGAACGGCGTCTACGTCGGCTCGCGGCCCCCGCTCCACTCCGCCAGCGACTACGCCAACCTGCGCCACATTCTTGTGGCCACCGGGCCCGGCGACCTCCACACCCTCGGCCCCAGGTTGCACCGGGTGTTTGCCCGCGTGCTTGCGCCCGGCCACAGCCTCAGCCTTCCGGCGCCGTTCAAGCACAAGTTGTCGGCCAGGTGCGCGTTTGTGCTCTGGTACGAGCTCTACGACGCCACGGGCCGCATGCTTGCCATTGCGCGAGTGCAAAACGAGGCCGAGGACGGGCACAACGTCCTTGCCGTGGAGGTGTTTGACCCGCACACGCTCCAAAGCCAGTCGGGTGCCACCATCGGCGCCGCCTTCGACGGACAGGAGTACCAGGCCCCAGACGGGTTGTGGAACTACCAGTACTTTGACGCCAATGGAGGCAAAGTGCCTGACTACATCAAAGACACTGCCACCAGGCCCAGCGACGCCAGAGGCGTGCCCTTGAGGTTGAAGAAGACCACGGTTACGTTTGTCAATCTCGGAAAGGCACCCGACGGCCGGATGAAGTTGCGGGTGATCGACGAAGTCAACAACGAGGTGGAGGGGAGATACAATGACAACGGGCAGTACGAGTTTGACATTGAGTTGGTGCCGGGCGAAAAGACGACGTATGTGGCAGACGTGATTGAGGGTTTGGACTACTGGGGCTACCCCATCTACTACCATGTTGCCGACGGGAGAGCGGAGGAGGGGGAGCAGAGGGAGCAGACGGCGCAGAATGAGCACAATGGAGAGAACCACGGAGGGCAGTATGGAGAGAGAGTGGAAGTGCAAGACGCTGCCGCCTTACGCGATGAATTATAGAATAGTCCACCAATACATGGCATCGAGTGAGGATTGTAGAATGGAGGCTGGGACTGTTGAGTGAAATGAGTACAGCAACAAGAGAGCAAGAGAAGGGACGAGAAGTGGCGAGAAGTGAGCAAGTGACAAGAGATGTGACGAGAAGTGAGAAGTGACAAGAGAACAACAGATGTGAACAAGAAAGTGAAGTGAGGCCGCTTGGCACCATGAGTTGTCGTGCCCTTTCTGCACCACGGCCTCAGCCAGTGGTTTCATACTGTTTGTGGGTCGCATGGTGAACGGCAGACAACTCATAGGAAGCACCCTGCTCGTCCTGCTACCCCTCTACATACACCAGAAGTAATCAAACAATTCTGTAAGCCACATCAATACAAATTGCCAAAGTTTGCACCATTGTATCCTGCCACAGAAATGCGCCATCGGTTACTGCAGACGTTAATCCCAGTTCCAACCCTAACACGTAAATGCCCGATCTGTCTGAAAAGCTCCAATCCCTCCCATACCCCATCTCTCCAATCTCTCCAATCTCTCCCATCTCTCCCATCTCCCCCATCTCTCCCATCTCTCCAATCCCTCCAATCCCACACCCCAGCTGGCGTTCGTTCTAGCCACAGAGCCCGCGTATGCGCCCGCCCCGCCGCCCCGCGCGTAATCGCCAGCACGAAAAAAACTTCCTACACCTGATAGATAGCCTGACATCCCACCAAGCGCCACGGAACACAACACCGCAATATGGCCGCCGTCACCCGTCTCGCGCAGTTGGCGCACCGCACCTCGCCCGCGTTCCAGACCCGCAACATCTCGTTCCTCAAGAAGTTGCTCCTGTTGGACACGGCAGAAAAAAACGACACCGAAAGACCACTCTACAACTGGGACGAGTCCCCCTACGAAGACATCCGCACGCGGGCCGCGTACATCCGCACAAAGGCCAAGTGCCCGGTGACAAACAAGCCGGTGCAGTTTGTGTGTCCGTACTCCGGCATCCCCACGCACTACGACCGGGAGGCGTGGCAGAACGACACCGAGTACCACAGCAAGAAGAAGTACGAGCAGTTGCGCAAGGTCAACCTCTACGAGCACGACTTGCGGTCGGGGCGCAAGTTCGACGAGTTTGTGTTTCCGGGCGCGCTGGAGCTCGACTTCACCACGTCCATGCTGTCGTGGGACCTGTTCTTCTACACCCGCGACTTCAACCCCATGAACACCGAGTTCAACTTGGCCGCGGCCACCAAGGTGTTGACGTACCCCATCACCATTGCATCGCTCCTCCACCGCTTCAGCCCCTACGGCTTGGAGCCCCACGGCCCGCTCACCATCGAGGGCTTGCGCTCGTTGTCGGCGTTGAAGTACACGTTGAACTCGCAGTCGGGCAAGGCCAAGGACGCGGAGGTGACGTTCAAGGACCGCGCCATGCGCATTTTCATAGTGGGCGCCAAGATCGAGGCCATGCTCCCCGGCTACGTGTGGAAGCAGTTTGGCTATCTTTTCCCCGACACCAAGTTCGAGATCCACTTCATCGGCCCCCACCTGCACTTTGACCCGGAATCCAAGACGTTCATGCCCACCGACAGGCCCCACGGCAGGCCCATTGTCACCCGCTACGACGAGCAAATCACCCTTCACCACCACACCAAGTACTTCTCCGAGGTGTACGACATGGGCGACTTGTTCCCGTTCGACCCCTACTTGGATGTGTTTTTCCTCTTCCACCCGGGCTTCAAGACCGCGGACGAGATCCACTGGAACAAGTCGTTGAAGGGGCTCTTGGACTCCAAGTGCGGAGTGTTTGTCACCGGATACCACGAAAAGGACGCCAAGCGCGAGTTGGAGTGGTTGACCAGCCATCCGTTGGCGGACGAGATGGACATTCTCATGAACCAGAGCAAGAACATTTTCGGCTCCACCAAGTTGGACTTGGTGGACTCCAACCCGACCGAGACGTTCCAGGCCAACAACGAGATCTTTGCTTTCCGGGGCAAGAGATACCATGCCATCCGTAAATAGCTTGTACATAGTCATGCCAAAATTGTGAAGGTGGATTGCGCAGTCTGTGGGGTTACTGTAGGCTTGGCTGTATTTCGGTCAATCTGCGGTGTGTGGTGTCTGAGCTGTCTACGTTGCCCACTGTATCTACATTTTTGGTTCCACTCCATCTGTGTTCTGCCCCGGGCTCCCGTTTTTGTCTCGGTGTCGTTGTCTGTCTCAGCCCGTCGCTGTGTCTGTCCGGTACACGGGCGCGCACTATATATGTTCCCCACACATCTAGTGCCACCGCACCATGGATACGCCGTTTGCCCTTAGTGTCGCGGTACAGCAGACCAACGTGTTTGACGGCGTGGAGCCGCTCTCCAGAATGGAGTTCCACGTGACGCTCCACCACAACTTTGGCGACCTCAAGTGGGCCGTGTGGCACAAAAGCCCCGACCACTCGCTCAAGCCCATGTTGGTGCATTTTCTCGTTCGGGGCCAGCGAGTCGGCGACTCCACCACCATTGGCGAGGCGCTCGCGGCGCAGAATCCGGCAGAGGCGTGTGCTGCGGCTGGCGCCATTGTGCTCGTGGTGGACTACACGCTTTTCCGCATGCGCATGCCGCTTCGGGAACCGGTGGAGGCGATGTTCGACGTGGAGGTGAGTGTGCACGGGCGGGTCATTTCTTTGCGCCCCGTTCTTCTGCAGTCGGTGCAGAGCATCAAGGACCGGGTGCAGCCGCACATGGACGGCGACTTTGACCTTGTGTGGGGAGGCAAGGTGTTGGACGAGGACCGGCTCCAGGCGGCGGGCGGGAGCGCGCCCCAGGGCGCACCGGGTGCCGGCCGTGG